>JANHFF010001502.1:90000-162603 GCA_024542945.1 allo-octoploid hybrid of Carassius auratus x Cyprinus carpio | reverse complement strand
CAACACACACACACTCTCTCACACACACACACACACACTCACACACTCAAAGAGACACACACACACACACACACACACACTCTCTCACACACACACACACACACACACACACCCTCTCTCTCACACACACGCACACACTCTCTCACACACACACACCACCACTCACACACACACTCTCTCACACACACACACACACACACACACACTCACAGGCTGTGGGAGGCTCGTACCTGTACGGGGGCGGAGGGGCTGGAGGAGCATGAGTTGTCGTTACTAGACTCCGCTTTCTTCCCCACCCGAGTGTTCTGTGAGCTCACACTCTCTAACGAGGTGCAGCTACACACACACACACACAGAGATGGACGCAAACACAAATGAGATGAGAGAGGACACAAGCAATACAATACAAACACCGCAACATCAGCTGCTCGGATCCAGACACACACGGACCTCAGACGGATGAGATGACACACACACACACACACACACACACAGGCAGATGTGAGCTGACGGGGTTAATGACACACTGAACACGCAGACACACACTGGTCATGTGACGCCTCATATTTCACACACAAAGCAGCAGAAATACGTACCACATCAATTTAAGTCTATTGTAAAGTGTTACTCAAATATAATTAATCAGCTTGATGTATTTCGTTCTGTGGTGAAATATGAGCCGGAGATGTTTGAGATTCATCTGTTCAGGGTTAAACTCAACACTAAGCCTTCATCAGCGCTCAGTACATCAGTAAGACAGTGAGTTGTGTCATCCGTGTTCACTGCACACAGTCGGGTTTAGTGTCATGCTTCATGCACAAGAGTTAACCAGTTAAACCACACCACCACTTACTACTAGGGCTGGGAAGATAAATCAATGCATCGAGAATCGAGAAATAAGTCCGCATCGATTCTGAGATTTTCTGAATGCGTCGCGATTCTCTCTCTCGAGGCGATTCTGAGCTTATCTTTGAACAGTAGATGGCGCTGCATGCTTTAGAAACAGCTGTACTCTGCTCATCTCCAAATCCTTACACACACTTGAACCTAAAACAATCATTCATAAGAATCGAAAAGGTTGAAGCGAATCACATTCGGCTGTGTTTACATTAATCTGGTGTCATAAAAGCATTCAAGTGCTCTTCAGCTCTTCTTCATGAGTGTTTGAGTGTGTGGATAAAAACTAGAGTAGAGTTAAACTCTAAGCTCAGAATCCATTCCAGAGAGAATCGGCATGCGTTCAGAAGATCTCAGGATCGGTCCACGATCGCAGCCCTACTATCTACAGACACGTACCCTCTGTAGTCGTGACTGTGCTCCTGTCGTCTGATGATCAGGTAGGTGACCACAGCGATGATGATGATGCCGATCACGGCTCCGATCACGCCGCCCACGATCACCGCTGCGCTGGTCTGAGGAAGAGCCTCTGAACACAGAGAAACACTCACTGTGAGCCCAAAACTACTACTACATCACAAAGGCTGATTTAATTATGGAAATGTATACACCGAATCCATCAGCATCTGCTTTAATGTGCATTTGAGAACGAAAAATCTTGAAAGCTTGAAAGGAGAAGCGCTTATCAACTAAAGAGAAGCTTTACAATTCCCTGCAGCTGTCTGTCAGAATAAAAGTTGGTTTAATGTTTGTAATACATTTTAAAAGAAATGAAGATATTAGAAATATTAGTAATTGTACAATTGTAATGTAAGAATTATATTATTTTTCTTAATTTTTTATCTGTAAAACTGTTTTGACATATGTATTTTTAAAAGCGCTACATTAAAATAAAAATAAAGAATATTGCTATTGTTATATTTCCCTTTTTTTTTTTTTTTTAATTTTTAACTTTTTTTTTTTTCTTTTTTTTAGTAACAACAACAAAAAAAATGTTACAAGTCATTAATATATATCCTGAGTATAAGTCGCAATGGGCCAAAATTGCATCTTTAAAAGAAAAAGAAAGCACAATTGGATGACGCATTTTATTATCAAATTCAGAAATGTAAGATATCTGTAAATGAAATGTTTGCGAAGATTATAAACATTATAATGGCATTTATTATAAACAGGCCATACTTGTTGTTTCTATATTCATTAAACTATTATTTATTTTAAAACCAAGTCACTTTACTTCACTTGTGCCTGAATATCCACATTAAACATCACCTTCACATGCTCACATCTGAAAAGCAATGCTAGATGTTCGTGATATGTGTCCCTGCAGCACAGAAGCAGTCATCAGTAGCACAGGTATATTTGTAGCAATAGACAACAATACATTGTATCAGTCAAAATTATACATTTTTCTTTAATGCCAAAAATCATTAGGATATTAAGATCATGTTCCATGAAGATATTTTGTAAATTTCTTACCATAAATATATCAAAACTTAATTTTTGATTAGTAATATGCATTGCTAAGAACTTCATTTGAACAACATTAAAGATGATTTTCTCAATATTTAGATTTTTTTTGCTCCCTCAGATTCCAGATTTTCAAATAGTTGTATCTCAGACAAATATTGTCCTCCTAACAAACCACATGGTTCGGTCATAAGTTTACATACCCCTTGCAGAATGTGCAAAATGTTAATAATTGAAGCAAAATAAGAGGGATTGTGAAAATTGCATGCTATTTTTTATTAAGTACTGTCCTGAATAAACTATTTCACATAACAGACGTTTACATATACTCCACAAATTCTGCAAATGTAAACTTATGAGCACAACTGTACATTAATGGAAAGATTATTTATTCAGCTTCCAGATGATGTATAAATCTCATTTTCAAAAAATTGACTGGTTTTGTGCTCCTGGTCACATATAAGTCGCAGGATGTTTCAGATGATGACCCTCACCTTTCATGACCACCCTGACTTTAGTGTTAGACACCTGTCCGGAGATGTCTGGAGGGTTCTTCACGTCGCAGCTGAACGTCCCGTTGTCCTTGAACTGCATCTGGATCACACGGATCGACGCGTCCTTCTTGTTCATGTCTCCGGCCCATTCCACACGAGATTCAAACTGCGGCACCGAGCCCGGAAACTGCTTCCCTCCGGTGTAATAGAAGATCTGCAGAAGACGAACATACGTGTTGATCACATGCTGACTGATATAACACATGAACATCAGTGCACTGGAGAAGAAGAAACTCTTACTGAAGTGAATGGTCCTGTTTCTCCCTCCGGAAGGAAGGACCACGTCACTGATGACGAACTGCTGATCAGTTCTCTAGACTTGAAGCTGCAGGACAGAGTGACTGTGGTCCCGTTCTCCACAAACACCTCGGCTGGAGTGAACACTTCTATCGCTGACACACCAAACACACCTGAAACACAGGAACACATCAGTCACAGACACACACACAGACACACACACACACACACACACACAATCACAGACAGACACACAGACACACACACACACACACACACACACACACAGACACACACACAGACACACACACAGACACAGACACACACACAGACACAGACACACAGACACACACACACACACACACAGACAGACAGACACACACACACAGACACACACACACACACACACACACACACACAGACACACACAGACACACACAGACACACACACACACACACACACAATCACAGACAGACACACAGACACACACACACACACACACACACACACACAGACAGACACACACACAGACACACACAGACACACACACACACACACACACACACACAGACAGACACACACACACAGACACACACACACACACACAGACACACACAGACACACACAGACACACACAGACACACACACACACACACACACAGACACACACACACACACAGACAGGCACACACACACACACACACACACACACACACACAGACAAAGACACACACACACAGACACACAGACACAAACAGACACACAGACACACACTCACACACACATTCACCCTCTCATGCTTACAGTCACACACACACACACACAGACACACAGACACACACACAGACACACAGACACACACTCACACACACATTCACCCTCTCATGCTTACAGTCACACACACACACACACAGACACACAGACACACACACAGACACACAGACACACACACACACACACACAAAGACACACACAGACACAGACACAGACACACACACTCACACAGAGACAGACAGACAGACAGACACACATACACACACACACACACACACACTCACACAGAGACAGACACACATACACACACACACACACACACACACACACACAGACAGACAGACAGACACACACACACTCACTCACACAGAGACAGACACACACACACACACACACACACACACACACACACACTCACTCACTCACTCACACACACACTGTGCTGCTTTCATTCTGATTATACAGCATGGAACTGAATGATTATAGTATTAACACTGCTATAGTACACTTAGTTTTCTCCCTTTAAATACAGACATACAGGACACTATAATTAACAGAACATGTTATAGATGTCATTTAAGGATGTATACCATCTTCTCATTAAATTTAGAAATAAATAATTTAATATTAAATTTCAGATGCTGATTATTTGAGTCTTTATTGTTCCTCTTTTATGTTTGTTAAATGCTGATCATTTAGGTTTGATTGAATTAACTGTTAAACGTTTACAATAACAGGAGTACGTGATCATTAAAAAAATAAGAGATGATGAAAATAAGTTATTAATTGATCGTAAGTTGTTTTCTCGACTGAATATAATATAATGTTGTAATAAAGAGGGAGGCTAATGTGCTAAAAGAACAATACGAGCTAAACTTGAGAAACACATTAAACACTCGCACACCGTATTTAATTAAATCCCCTGCTTCAGAACATGACATTAATTCAACACAAGAGCTGTTCTTATAGTTTCGGTTTATGTGTTCTTGGTGTAAAATCACAGATAATACTGATACCGGAAGCTAGCGGGTTAGCATTGTTAGCTGCGCTAACGCTCACAGATGAGATTAAAACACCTCAGAGAAATACTAATAAAACTTACCAGCGTAAACAAACACCGCGGAGACACACAATACAACATACTTGTGTGTGAAACTCGGAAGCCTTATTTCCATCCTTTATATTTCATAAATATCGTCAGCGTACCGGAGCCTCCGCGTTTGTTTACAGCATCAGACTGAAGCACACCCTCCACTTCTTCTTCTTCTTCTAGTGTTTAATGGCGGTTTGGCAGACCAACATAAATGGTGCATTTCCGCCACCTACTGATCTGGAGTGTGGAGTGTACTTGGCTTTGGAAGAAAAAAAATAAAAAAAAAAAAAAATAAAAAAAATAAAATAAAAAAATAAAAAAAAAAACAATTAAATTCTATTTACTATTCCTGTTTTATTTAGATATTTAAATAATAATTCATGAATTCTTGATTGTCTTATCCCATTTCCTAGTAATACTTTTATTGAAATTGTATCAACTCCCATCCTTCCTAACTCTTGACTTAACTGTTGTCTCTCCCTTTCATATGCAGCACATTCTAAAAGAATATGCTGCACTGTTTCTAACTCCCCGCAATTGTCACATTTTCCTGTATCATGTTTCCCTATTTTATAAAGACTATAATTTAATGCAGTGTGACCAATTCTTAACCTTGTAATAATGACATCTTTTTTCCTATTTCCATATCTTTTCCTCTCATTTCCAACCCGTTCCTGAATTTGATAAAGATGTCTTCCTTTAGAGTCATTATTCCATATCTTTTGCCATTTTTTACTAATTTCAATTGCTATTAACCTCTTGATTTCTGATTTACTTAATGATACATTAATTTCTATTTGTGGATGCTTTAATGCTTTCTTTGCCAACTTATCTACCTCCTCATTACCATCCACACCCACATGTGCTGGCACCCAGAGGAAGAATACCAATACCCCTAACTGCCTTGCTCTAAATAAACCTTGCAAAACTTCAAATATTAAATCTTGTCGAGATTCCGATTTTCCACTCATAAGACTAGTGAGAGCAGCCATTGAATCCGTACATATCACAATTCTTGATGGTTGAACTTCTTCAATCCACTGTATTGCTAATATGATAGCTAGTAATTCAGTAGTAAATACTGACACATGATCCGATAATCTTTTTGCAATTTTTATATTAAATGTAGGAATGAATACTGCTGCTGCTGTTCTACAAGACTCTGGTTCCTTTGACCCATCTGTAAATACCTGTAATACTGAATAATATTCTCGATTTACATACTGTTCAACTACTAACTTAGTTGGTATGCTTATTTGATTATTTATTTCTTTATGTATTTGTAAGTCAATTAATGGCATAGGATACATCCAAGGGGGAATTGCTGGTATTGGAACAGAAGGGGCTATTAAATATTCTTTCAATCCCAAGCTATTTGCCTCCTTCCCTACTACCCAACCAAAGCTTTCTATTTCTTTGTATTCATACTCCCAACATTCCTTCAAAAGTATTTTTACTGGATGACTTTCCAGATGTCCACATACACCAGACCAGTATCTCATCCTCAATTGAAGTCTGCGTTGTTCCAATGATAATTCTCCTAATTCAACTTGTAATGATACTACCGGAGAAGATCTAAATGCTCCACAACAAATTCGCAATGCCTGATTTTGTATTACTTGTATTTTTTTAATTAAAGTTTTATTCGCAGAACTGTATACCATACTTCCATAGTCTATATTTGACCTGATCACTGCATAATAAATTCTTTTCAGTGACTGGCAACTTGCTCCCCAATCCGCACCTGACAAGCATCTTAAGACATTTATTCCTTTTTTACACTTTTCTATCAATTTCTGAATATGAACTCCAAAGTTTAATTTATAATCCATCCACATACCCAGAAATCTCACTACATTGACTTGTTCCAGCTGATTACCATACATTTTAATGTTTAACATAGGATTATTTTTCTTATTTGAAAAACAAATTACTTGTGTTTTTACCACAGAAAATCGAAAACCCCAACTATTTGACCATTTCTCCACCTCCTTCACTGCTTTTTGCATTTTATTCTCTACAAACAGCCTATTACGCCCCCTTTTCCACAATGCCCCGTCGTCTGCATACAATGATCTTCCTATTCCAGTCTCAATATTTCTAAATATATCATTAATCATTAAGTTGAAAAGAATAGGGCTGCTCACACTTCCCTGGGGAGTTCCATTCTCAATTGAGAGAATCCTAGAATATGCAGACCCTACTCTAACTTGAATCGTTCTTCCAAACAAAAAACTTGAAATCCAGTTATACATTTTTCCCTCAATTCCCAAACTTTCCAATTTCATTAACAGCCCTTCTTTCCACAACATATCATAAGCCTTTTCAACATCGAAAAAGACTCCCACCAACATTTCTTTATTAACTTGAGCTTTTCGAATTTCCGCCTCCAAACTCAGAATTGAATCCATCGTATTTCGCCCTTTTCTGAATCCGCTTTGACATGCTGACAGCATACCTTTACTCTCCATTTCATACGTCAACCTATTCATAACCATCCGTTCCATAAGTTTGCATAAATTGGATGTCAATGCAATTGGTCTATAACTAACTGGCTGGGAATGGTCTTTTCCAGGTTTAGCGATTGGCACTATTACTCCATGTTTCCAACTCACAGGAATATTCCCTGAATCCCAAATTTTATTAAAAAGTCTTAAAATTATATTCAATGATCCATCTGACAATTGCTTAATCATCTCATAACAGATTTCATCCTTTCCTGGGGAAGTATGTTTAACCCCTACAAGTGCTCTCTTTAACTCATATAAAGTAAATGTTGAGTCTAACCTACTTCCTGACGGAATCTTCTTTTCATATATATGCTCATTCTCTTTCACTTTCTGTTCCCTATACTTCTTCATATTATCTGTAATATTATCATTACTATGCACCTTTACAAATGCTTCCACTAACATCTCTGCTTTATCACTATCTTTTATCGCTATTTTCCCATGTCCTACTAAAACTGGAATATTAATATTTCTCTGAATCCCTCCCATCTTCCTAATCATGTTCCAAACATCATTTATTTCAATGTCTTCCCCTATTCTATTGCAATATTCTCTCCAGAACATTCTTTTTGCTATTCTTATTTCTCTCCTAACCATAGCCTGAGCTCTCTTAAAAATAATGTAATCAGTAAACAATACAGATTTTCTGGCTTTCTTCATTGCTTTATTTCTCTCCCTCACTGCCTTACTACATTTTTCATTCCACCACGGGACTGCTTTTCTTCTACTTATAGTTTTCGTTTTTCCTATTACTTCCTCTGCCGTATTTCTTAACACTTTAATTACTTTCATACTTAACTCTTCTATTTCTTCAATTTCTCCCATTTCGTTCATATTGTTATTACACAGTTCTTTAAAAAGCTCCCAATTAGCTCCCTTAAATTTCCATCTTGGCATTCTCTCCACCACAGTTTGTACAATATCCACACCAATTTGACACCATATTGGATAGTGATCACTTCCCATTGAACTTTGCTTGCTTACACTCCATTCACATTTTCTAGCTAGATCTTCTGAAACTAGAGTAATATCTAATGCTGAATTACGCCCATTACTCACATCTATTCTTGTTATATTTCCATTATTAATACATACTAACCGTCCCCAATCTAGCATTTCTTCCACTATTAACCCATTATAATCTGTTTTAACACTCCCCCATAATGTATTATGTGCGTTAAAATCACCACACCATACTACCTTCTGACTAGTATTACCTCTTATTTTTTCCATTGCATTCTTACATAGCTTTTCACATGGATTATAAAAATTAATTATTTTTATACTTTGATTCCCTTCCCATACTTCCATCATCAACGCCTCTTGATCCTCACTCACTTCTACATTCCTGTATCCCACCCCTTGTTTTATAAATATTGCTACCCCACCTCCATTACAGTTTTTCCTATCTTTCCTAATTAATTGATACCCTTGCAAAACAAAATTTAACTGAGGTTTAAACCATGTCTCCTGTATACATATAATATCTGGTCTTTTATCCAGATCAGAGATGAATTTTTTAAACTCTTGTCCATTAGCAATTAAGCTTCTCGCATTCCACTGGAATATTAAAAGCACCATTATGAACCACCACATCCTGCTTGCGTATTTGTTAACTGCATCTTTAATTTTTCACTAATCATTTCCACAGAAATCCCCTCAATCTCTAGATATTTTTCAGCTGCTTTTATTATTATTCTGATTCTTTCAGTCCGGCTTTCTGTTTGCGCAGAACAATTCACCACTTCAGCTATAAAGGTTACAAATGCCACATTATTCTTAATCCCAAAGTTCTCTTTAGTTTTTCCCTGAGCCGTTTCCATCTTTTGTTGAGGAATTCCTTTACCTTTATCCCCTGATTCCAAAGTATTTCCTACTTTCTTCACCGCCTCCGAATATGACAATCCTTCCTTTATTCTTACATTTTGCACTTGAGCTGCATTTTTCCTCACCTCACATCCTCCATACCCCGCACTATGCTCCCCTCCGCAATTACAACACTTGGGATCAACTCCTTGCTCGCATTTGCCATATTCATGCTCTCCACCGCATCTCGCACACCTTTGTTTACCTCTGCATACAGCCGCTACATGTCCAAACTTTTGGCATTTGTAGCATCTTAGTGGAGGGGGTACGTAAAGCCTAACCGAGAAACTCATAAATCCTAAAAAGACTTTACTTGGCAGCTTATCCTCATCAAACTGAATCATCACTGATAGACTATCTCCCCTTTCATTGTTTCTATTACATTTCAGTCTTTTCACGCCAATTACTGCGCCTCCCGTAAGACCTTTCTTAATCTTTTCCTCTGTTACATCAGTAGGGATCCCTGTAATTACTCCTTTAACCCATTTCTTTTCTTCTTGAACTGAACAATTCACACCCTGTCCCATGATCGTTTTAATTTCTAGAGCCTTTTTCTGTTGTCTACTGTCCTTACAATATATAATCAATCTACCATCCCTCAACTTCTTCACACTTTCAACCAGTCCTATTTTTTCCTTAATCACTTTAGATAATTTCAGTGGATTAATGACACTGAAAGATCCAGCATCTAATTTCAACAATACCTTAAACTCTTCTTCCCTTCCCCTTGTCACGTGTAATCCATTCTCACTTTCAGTTTCCGATTCATTTCTTCTATTTTTCTTCCTTTTCCGATTTCCTACTGTACTCCATTCACTATCTCCACCTTCCGCGCCAAAATTTTCATCCTCCATTTCCGGATCGCTACCGGATTCTACTCCACTTCCTACCATGCACACTCCAGTCACAGATCAGCTGTCTCCCTGCCGCCAATCTCAGCCCGCCTCTGCCCCCACACCCTCCACTGATCTCAGATCAGACTGATCATAGTTCTGATGTACCGAGTCTAGTTCTGATGAACCGAGTCTAGTTCTGATGTACCGAGTCTAGTTCTGATGAACCGAGTCTAGTTCTCATGAACCGAGTCTAGTTCTGATGAACCGAGTCTAGTTCTGATGTACCGAGTCTAGTTCTGATGAACCGAGTCTAGTTCTCATGAACCGAGTCTAGTTCTGATGAACCGAGTCTAGTTCTGATGAACCGAGTCTAGTTCTCATGTACCGAGTCTAGTTCTCATGTACCGAGTCTAGTTCTCATGAACCGAGTCTAGTTATCATGTACTGAGTCTAGTTCTCATGAACCGAGTCTAGTTCTCATGTACCGAGTCTAGTTCTCATGTACCGAGTCTAGTTCTGATGTACCGAGTCTAGTTCTCATGAACGAGTCTAGTTCTCATGAACCGAGTCTAGTTCTCATGAACCGAGTCTAGTTCTGATGTACCGAGTCTAGTTCTGATGAATCGAGTCTAGTTCTCATGTACCGAGTCTAGTTCTGATGTACCGAGTCTAGTTCTGATGTACCGAGTCTAGTTCTCATGAACCGAGTCTAGTTCTGATGTACCGAGTCTAGTTCTGATGTACCGAGTCTAGTTCTCATGAACCGAGTCTAGTTCTCATGTACCGAGTCTAGTTCTCATGTACCGAGTCTAGTTCTCATGTACCGAGTCTAGTTCTGAAGAACCGAGTCTAGTTCTCATGTACCGAGTCTAGTTCTCATGTACCAAGTCTAGTTCTGATGAACCGAGTCTAGTTCTCATGTACCGAGTCTAGTTCTGATGAACCGAGTCTAGTTCTGAAGAACCGAGTCTAGTTCTCATGAACCGAGTCTAGTTCTCATGAACCGAGTCTAGTTCTCATGTACCGAGTCTAGTTCTGATGAACCGAGTCTAGTTCTGAAGAACCGAGTCTAGTTCTCATGTACCGAGTCTAGTTCTGATGAACCGAGTCTAGTTCTGAAGAACCGAGTCTAGTTCTCATGTACAGAGTCTAGTTCTCATGAACCGAGTCTAGTTCTCATGTACCGAGTCTAGTTCTCATGTACCGAGTCTAGTTCTGATGAACCGAGTCTAGTTCTGAAGAACCGAGTCTAGTTCTCATGAACCGAGTCTAGTTCTCATGAACCGAGTCTAGTTCTCATGTACCGAGTCTAGTTCTGATGAACCGAGTCTAGTTCTGAAGAACCGAGTCTAGTTCTCATGTACCGAGTCTAGTTCTGATGAACCGAGTCTAGTTCTGAAGAACCGAGTCTAGTTCTCATGTACAGAGTCTAGTTCTCATGAACCGAGTCTAGTTCTCATGTACCGAGTCTAGTTCTCATTAACCGAGTCTAGTTCTGATGTACCGAGTCTAGTTCTGATGTACCGAGTCTAGTTCTGATGAACCGAGTCTAGTTCTGATGAACCGAGTCTAGTTCTGATGTACCGAGTCTAGTTCTCATGAACCGAGTCTAGTTCTCATGTACCGAGTCTAGTTCTCATGTACCGTGTCTAGTTCTCATGTACCGAGTCTAGTTCTAATGTACCGAGTCTAGTTCTGATGTACCGAGTCTAGTTCTCATGAACCGAGTCTAGTTCTCATGTACCGAGTCTAGTTCTCATGAACCGAGTCTAGTTCTCATGAACCGAGTCTAGTTCTGATGTACCGAGTCTAGTTCTGATGAACCGAGTCTAGTTCTCATGTACCGAGTCTAGTTCTCATGTACCGAGTCTAGTTCTGATGAACCGAGTCTAGTTCTCATGTACCGAGTCTAGTTCTCATGTACCGAGTCTAGTTCTCATTAACCGAGTCTAGTTCTGATGTACCGAGTCTAGTTCTGATGAACCGAGTCTAGTTCTCATGTACCGAGTCTAGTTCTCATGTACCGAGTCTAGTTCTGATGAACCGAGTCTAGTTCTCATGAACCGAGTCTAGTTCTCATTAACCGAGTCTAGTTCTGATGTACCGAGTCTAGTTCTGATGTACCGAGTCTAGTTCTGATGAACCGAGTCTAGTTCTCATGTACCGAGTCTAGTTCTCATGTACCGAGTCTAGTTCTCATGTACCGAGTCTAGTTCTGATGAACCGAGTCTAGTTCTCATGAACCGAGTCTAGTTCTCATTAACCGAGTCTAGTTCTGATGTACCGAGTCTAGTTCTGATGAACCGAGTCTAGTTCTGATGAACCGAGTCTAGTTCTCATGTACCGAGTCTAGTTCTCATGTACCGAGTCTAGTTCTGATGAACCGAGTCTAGTTCTCATGAACCGAGTCTAGTTCTCATTAACCGAGTCTAGTTCTGATGTACCGAGTCTAGTTCTGATGAACCGAGTCTAGTTCTGATGAACCGAGTCTAGTTCTCATGTACCGAGTCTAGTTCTCATGTACCGAGTCTAGTTCTCATGTACCGAGTCTAGTTCTGATGAACCGAGTCTAGTTCTCATGAACCGAGTCTCGTTCTCATTAACCGAGTCTAGTTCTGATGTACCGAGTCTAGTTCTGATGAACCAAGTCTAGTTCTGATGAACCGAGTCTAGTTCTCATGTACCGAGTCTAGTTCTCATGTACCGAGTCTAGTTCTCATGAACCGAGTCTAGTTCTAATGTACCGAGTCTAGTTCTCATGAACCGAGTCTAGTTCTCATGAACCGAGTCTAGTTCTCATGTACCGAGTCTAGTTCTCATCTCTTCAGTGTCCTCAGTCTGACCGCGTTTGGTTGGTTGAGAGAATTTTTCTACTATCTAGCTACCTTTTTATCTTTGATTAATATTATATATAATCAGAATATACGTTTAATATATGTTTTATTTGATGTGTTTGACGTGATTTTGATTGGACACAGGTGTTTGTGGATCAGATATCAGAAAATCACCTGCAGAACCCTGATGGAAACCTCCAGAGTCAACCGAGATGACTTAACATTTTGTTTGGCAGATATTTTTGCTCATTTTAAGCAAAAACTAATACATTTTAATTAATTTTTTTGAAAACAAGACTTAATATCTTAAATCGTTTTACTTATCAAGTACTCACATCTTGATTCAAGAATGTTTAGATATTTATACTAGAAAACAAGACACAAACACTAAGTAAGACAATCTTTTTTTGCAGTGTAGAAATAGAAAAATACAAAAACAAGACTGTTTTATAGCATTAAAACAGCAAAACCATAAGATTAGAAATGCATAGCTTAGGCAGCACTGTACGGGAACAGCAGTGTTTCTGCAGCTCTGATTGAGACAGATTCTCCTTTACATCACAAAAGATATTTATAACTGTGTTCTCACACTCTTAAAAATAAAGAGGCTTCACGTTGCCATAGAAGATCCTTTTTGGTCTAAATGGTTTCATAAAGAACCTTTAACATCTGAAGATTGTGGTGAAAGAAGGTTCTTCAGATTATAAGAAGCTAAGAAAGAGATGCTTCTTTAAAGAACCTTTGACTGAATGCTTCTTCTATGGCATCCCTGTGAACCTTTATTTTTAAGAGTGTAGTGTAATTACAGTTTCAACTCTGATCTGATCACATCTGCACAGATTCCTGTAAGTCGAACTTAAAAATCGCTTAAAAAACATCACCAAGCGCTTTACTTGATGTCAGTGGGCGGAGCTAGTGTAAAAAGCCTCTGCCAATAAGATGAGCTATTTACATTTAGTGAAGTGTTTTTTTCCCCTCACTTGGGCCCCAAGTGCGCATGGACTCCTGGGCCCATCCCACATGAAAAAATACTGTAATAAATACAATAGTGTTTTTGAACCATACGATTGTAAAGTGTATTATACTGTATATATTACAGTATTTAAAACACTTTGTTAATGAATGCTACAGCATACTAGTATTAACTATAGAGAAATTATAAACTGTAATTAATACTGTAGTATAGTTTAGTACTTTAGTAGTATAGTACTTTTTAGAAGGAGATGTATTAAATAATCATAGATTTCATCTGTTTTGAGTGTTTGTATCTGTCACGGTGTCACTGATCACAAACAAGATGAGTGTTTAATCATGCTGTCAATATAAGAGTCACTGTTAGTGTTTTCTGAATTTTTTTATGCACGGCTTATCAGATTCAACTGCAACAGATTAGACAAGGATTCACATTTCTGCTTGTTTACCTGTCAAACAAATTACAGTATACATGTCATTGTGATACAGAGAAAAAGATGTTTTATATTTGATCACCATGACATGAGAAGTTTATTGGGTAGGAAACAGCAGACAGCTTTACATAATATATGCCAAAGCATTGGAAATTTGCTAGAAAACAGAAATAGAAAAAATACAAAAACACAAGGCTGTTTTATGGCACAGAGAACAACAGAAATACAGCATTAGAAATGCAGCACTGTAGGAAATGACAGCTTTTCTGCAGATTGAGACAGATTCTCCTCATCATGACAGATATTTATAACTGTGTTCATATTTTCAGTTTCAACTCAGGACACACAGATTCCAGTCAGTCAAATGCCTTTCAAACAGAAGTATGTAGAAGGCAGGACCCTGACTTCAGTTTCAGGCCCTGGATCAGACGGCACCACCCTGACTTTAGTGATGGATATCAGTCCGGAGATGTCTGGGGGGTTCTTCACGTCGCAGCAGAACGTCCCGTTGTCCTTGAACTGCATCTGGATCACACGGATCGACGCGTCATTCTTATTCATGTCTCCGGCCCATTCCACACGAGACTTAAACTGCGGCACCGAGCCCGGAAACTGCTTCCCTGCGGTGTAATAGAAGATCTGCAGTAGAGAAACACTATATTCAGATTCACTAAAGAGTCCTTCTGTGTGGACTTAACCAGAGATACCCACTTAAAAAATTTTTTTAGATTGTTTTCTGGTGAAAGAAATACAAAAATGAAAGCACCCCCCCCACCCAAAAAAAAAAACAATATCATAAATGTATATTAACTTTGGAATAAGATTTTTGCCACTTAGAGAGGTATGATCCATGCAGATGTTTTGATAGAAGGATACAAGATACATTTCGAGTTTCAATGTTATTTGTTCTTCAGACATTCCTCTTTAAACACAATAAATATCAGCCATATACAAAGTGACCAACATTTGGTTTTTGGCCACTGAAAATGTGTGCAAATTTAATCCATAAGCCAAAATGTTACATTTTAAATAAATGAGGCTTAAAAATGAAGACTATACACTAAATGAAAAGTTGGTTACAAAACAACATCCAAAAGGATGATGATATATCTTTAATACTTACTGAGTTACAGGCATGCAAACTTTGGAGGAAAAAACATAAAAATTTTGACCAGTCACCATTGTCATATAATGCAACACAGATCGCTAAAGTCAACAGATTTTACTAACAGAGCTACCAATCTCTTTGTACTCTTTGTAAAATACCATAATGATGCTGCCCTCTTTCTGAAGTCATTTTACCCTCGTTTACAAAACTTGCTGTGCATTTTCTGTGCTTTGATGTGAGTCATGAACATCAGTGCAGTGGAGATGAAGAAACTCTTACTGAAGTGAACGCTCCTGTTTCTCCCTCCGGAAGGAAGGACCACGTCACTGATGACGAACTGCTGATCAGTTCTCTAGACTTGAAGCTGCAGGACAGAGTGACTGTGGTCCCGTTCTCCACAAACACCTCGGCTGGAGTGAACATGTCTATCGCTGACACACCAAACACACCTGAAACACAGGAACACATCAGTCACAGACACACACACAGACACACACACACACACACACACACACAATCCCAGACAAAACACTGTGCTGCTTTCATTCTGATTATACAGCATGTTACTGAATGATTACTAAAGTAAAACAGACATGATCTCCTCAATCAACCAGAGTATTAACACTGCTATAGTAAGCTTCAGTAAGTTTTCCAGACATAAGGAATCAGACAGATCATGTAAAAAGTACAGCTCTTTTTCCTTATTTAAATACATGGTATATAACATTTAATAATTCAGAATTCAGATGCTGATGATTTGAGTCTTAATTGTTCCCAGACATTAGATTCCTTTAAAGGACCTGCTTCAGAACATTACATGAATACAGAGCCGTTCTTTAGGCTCAGTTCAAGTGCTATAAATATTAAAGATTAAATATCTGAGGTGTTTGATTTCACAGATGAGAAGAAATATACAAATAAAACTTACCAGCGAAAATAAACACAGCAGAGACACAATAAAGCATAATTGCTTGTGAAAATCGGAAGCCTTTTATCCAGGCTTCAGTGATCAGATGAGACACACAACACACTCAGCAGCTCAGATGAAGACATGAGGAAGTGTGAGGCTGAGGTCTATTTACAGACGGATGCATCACTCTTTGACTTCTTCTAATGCGTTGATGTTGAAGGAAAAGAAAGGGGGAGGGGTAAACATTTTCCACATTCACACACAAACAAATCTGCAATATATAACATAATAAAGTGCACTAACTAGCCTAACCCACAATTAAAATAGTCGAAAAAAAGACCAGCATATACTGGTTAGGTATGTTTTTAACTGGTTTAAGCTGGTCAAGTAACACAAGTTATGTATTCAGATTACTTTTTAAAGTAACTAGCAAAGTAACGCATTACTTTTTAATTTAGAAGGAGATTTCTGAGTTACTTTTTCAAATAAGTAACGCCTGTTACTTTGTTTCTGGTGTATTGAGTGACAGCTCTGGTGTTGCCATGGTGACAGAAATCAGGAGTAAGTGCAGAGTGTTGTGTGTGAACATGATCTTACTGTAGTTCTAGACTAAATATCAACATGTGTTTACTCAAAAACACATTCAGTGTTCCTCAAAATCAATAAAAACAGTCAAATACAAACTCAGAATATTAGACAAACCTGCAATAATTAAATATGTTAAATAAGACAAATATCATTTATGTATTTAATCCCATTTAATTAACGAATGTGTTTGCTGCTGAGCTTCTATGATCTAATTCAATCATACTAATAATCAAAAATGACACATTTGTGTTTGATTTGTGTTACTGCTGAATAGTGCTGAACTTTCTTCTCCTGCGTCATATTCTTCATGTGATTAGTTTGAGCGGCGCCCTCTACTGTACAGACGTGAATTTACACTTCCTTCAGCCTGAGCTGCATTCACTTCACTTTTGGTGTGAAAACGCTTTTACATTTGTACAAGAAGAACTTTTTATATTAAAAACAAACAAGCAAGCCCCGCCCAGATTTAAAGAGTAACTCGACAGTGACGTAACGCATTACTATGTATTTAGTTACCTTTTTAGGGAGTAACGCAATATTGTAATGCATTAGTCCTACTTTTAAAAGTAACTTTTCCCAAACAAAGTTATGAGCCGGCCCTGAGCTAGTAACCAGTTTATAACCAGCTGCTGGAGTCTGTCCCAACCCAGCTTCCACTCCAAGATGTGTTTTAGAATACGCTCCTTCCCTACAAAGAGCTTAAATATCACAGAGAGAATTCTTCCTGATCTCTGTCTGATGTAAACAGTGCCTCCTGACTGATACTAGTCACACATCAAGAGCCATTTTCTGATTTAAAAGGGTGCATGAATATAATTGCTAGGCATTTCAGATAATCTCATCAGCTTAACACTGGGTCGTATTCATCTGAAAGAAAACCAAAGATCTGGGAACACTGTTGTCTGAAATTTACAATTAAGACAAAACTTCATTTACACGTCAAGCCGGAAGATGAATGTAACACAGTATGAAACTTTTCAAGATGAGATGATTTGGGACTCAAGGCACTACATGTATTTTGTCAGTGCTGTGCTGAAATAAACATCTTCATCAAGCTCTTCAGCATCCTCATCATTTCTGCTTACACTTTGAGCTAAGCACCTGATGTTAACAGTGTCTGGTTCTGCTTCTGTATATATTCCTCTGGATTCAAAGCTGTGTGTCTAATGTGAAGTTACTGTAGATGTCATCCTTTCTCGCCACAGAAGTGTAACTTTATTAAAATAATCTAGCTGATTACATTTGATCGCTTTTTATTGGTTTTCTAAATTTCTAGCAAATGTTTTCAACTGTTAATCATTTTGAAACAGGTTTACAGTAGAACTCAACACTGATTACTGTCAGACTTACAGAACCCTTATTATAATCATTTAATTTTAAAGCTCAGCCATAAAATCAGACTTTAGCACATATTTTTACTTTGAGATCGTTTTAAGGTTAAATACAGATTTAAAACCATAACAAGATGTTATGATGTTTTTGAAATAAAAGTTTTGCATAGTTATGACAGCAGACACTGGCATCAAAAGACAAAAGTTCGTCTTAAAAAAAATAAATCATACACATAAACTCCAATAGGAAATAAAACCGTTGTCAAATAAGCATGTGTCCTGTCTCATATTTTAAAGCAGTCACTGCAATTTATGAAAAAAAATAAAAATAAATAAATAAATAAAATCAATTAAATATGTATGTGGGTGTGTGTGAAAATATTCCATGCAACTCAGTTTGTAATCGTTAACATGTTCATAAGTAACTGTAATTTAATTACACTTTCCTGATTACAGTTACATTTATTTTGTCATTAAATTACGTTATTCCGTTACATGTAACTATTTACTCGCCAACACTTTTTTTAAACTGTGATTCAACACTCAAAAATTTTACTCAAAATAACTTTCTTTCTTTCTTTCTTTCTTTCTTTCTTTCTTTCTTTCTTTCTTTCTTTCTTTCTTTCTTTCTTTTTCACCCGGCTATATGTTAGAATAGCAAAATGTGACAAATTTTGTTAAAATTAGTTACTTTTAATTTGTTAAAATTCTAAACAAAATAAAAGTCCTGTGTCGTAGCGCTGCAGTACTTCCGGTGTGTGTGTCGCTAACAGCGGACCGAGCAGCGAGCGTTACACAGCATCTTCGAGTTGTGTTTGAGTGATTAAACTCATAAATCGTGTAACATGGCGACATTTTTCGGTGAAGTTGTATCTGTGTACTCGAGGGCGGTTGAAGAGGATGAGTATGATGATATGACGAATGAAAACGAGGAAGATGAGCAGATCCGCCGCGAAATAGAAGAGAAGAGGTGATCATAAATACTGTCACATGTCTTCATGATGTGATGAACAGAGTCAGAAACATGTCAGAGAAAGTCTTCATCAGTTTTATTAGACACTGAGTTATCGCACGATACTTTCGGTTTCAGTTCAGCTGCATGTGTTTCTATGATCCGATCATCTGCAGCGTTATTAACCTGCTGATATTACACGAGAAGATGCGTTTAAATCGGAAATAACATTGATTATAGTGATTATAAGACGGGTATTTTACTAGTCAAGAGTTATTGAACAGTAAGATTTTTAATGATTTTTAAAAGAAGTTTTCTGTTCACCAAACCTGCATTTATTTGATCCCGAATACAGCAAAAACTGTAAAAATGTGAAATATTTTTACTATTTAGAATATCTGTGTTCTATGTGAATATGTGTTAAACTGTAATTTATTTCTGTGATGCACAGCTGAATTTTCAGCATCATTACTCCAGTCTTCAGTGTCACATGATCTTCAGAAATCAGTATAATATGATGAAGAAACATTTCTGATTTCTGAAGATCACGTGACTCTGCAGACTGCAGTAATGATGCTGGAAGCTGTATGTAGTGTATATAAAGTGTGATTACAGTAGTGTGTGTTTTCTCTCAGGGCTGTTGATGTCCACTGGCTCTCGCAGACAGACGGCGGCTCTGTGCCGTGCTCGGATCTGATCATCGCTGTGGGTCTGAATGCCACCGGTGAGTCCGGTCTCTGACTGTGAGAGCAGCTGTGCAGGACTAGACCAGACCAGACCAGACCGGAGCAGGAGATTCATCACACTCTGCTGTGTTTCAGGGTTCGTCTCGGCGTACGCGCTGAGCTCCGGCGGATGGACGGCGGTCGCGTGGGTCTCGCTGTGGAACGAGCGGAGCCCTGGATCAGGACGAGCGGACACGGCCCCGGGCCCCGGAGAGCCGTCCTGCATCCTGTACCAGCAGAAACACAGCCCATCTGTGAGGAACACGCTTCATGCCTTTCACATTTAGTAATATGCATTGCTAAGAACTTCATTTGAACAACTTTAAAGATGATTTTCTCAATATTTAGATTTTTTTGCTCCCTCAGATTCCAGATTTTCAAATAGTTGTATCTCAGACAAATATTGTCCTCCTAACAAACCACACATCAATGGAGAGATTATTTATTCAGCTTTCAGATGATGCATGAATCTCGTTTTATAAAAACTGACTCTTTTGATTAGTTTTGTGCTCTTGTGATCTTAAATATATCAGTGCCTTTGTTGTGTCTCAAGATGTCTCTCAAGTGTCTTCAGTGGTCTTTGGTGAACGGTGCTCAGTCTGAGTGTTGAATGCGTGCAGGTGCTGATATGCCAGTGCTCCTGTTACGTGGCTGAGGACCAGCTGTTCCAGTGGACAGAGAAGGTGAAGCACTGACACAGAGAGAGAGAGAGAGGTGCGCTGGAGCTGGTGGAGCACTGCTCACCTGTGTGCTGTTCGTCTGCAGGTGTTGAGCTGCGTTCAGACCAGGGATCTGACGGTGACCGTCCTCTCTGACTGCAGCGTAGCCGAATATAAGACCTCAGACTACCTGAGTGAGAGCAGCGTGCCCTTCCTGCGCTCTCTGAGGACCAGCGCACACACGGGGCCCGTCGCCAGCCCGGCCCTCGAGCAGCCCAACATCAGCACCGGACTCGCTGCGGCAGGTACTGCGTTTGAGACTCTTTTCTAACAGTCCAGTGTTATTACATCATTCATCTCAGGGTCTGTGCAGGAAATTCAAGCGATTATCAGTGACTCACAAGTATTTCACACAACTGTTTCCAGCACTTTAAAGCTCTGAAATGATCCAGTTTGAATGTTCTTTTTAATGAGATGAACAAAATATACTGCAGTGAACAAACACTTAAAACTTAAACAATGCATCAAATCACTATTATAACCAGTAGATGGCAGCAGAGGAGCGCTCAGTAATACAGCATTTATACCTTTTCTTTTATATATATATATATAATATTCTGAAATGATAAAATAACAATTATAAAGTCACTGGGCTATTATAAAATATCAAATCATTAGGAAATCAGACTTTGACAGAGTTTTGCTCTTTTTTGTGTATGAAGTAAGAAAGATCACAAAGTGGTGTGAAAAACAAACTTTTCTTCAATTTGTGACTAAATCACACACAATCTGAAGCTTGTGGTCAGTTTCATATTAGACTATAGAAGAGTAACGCTGTATTTAATAAGAGTACCTTATATACCTTTTCTTAATAAAAATTAGATTTTGCACATTACTGTTGTTAATAAAATAAATATTATAAATTAATAAAGCTTAACTCAACTCTGTGTGTTGTGTTGTGTGTGTGTATCTCTGTGTGTGTGTGTGTGTGTGTGTATCTGTGTGTGTGTTGTGTGTGTGTGTGTGTTGTGTGTATCTGTGTGTGTGTGTGTGTGTGTTGTATGTGTATGTGTGTGTGTGTGTGTGTGTATCTCTGTGTGTGTGTGTGCATATGTGTGCGTGTGTGTGCATATGTGTGTGTCTGTCTGTGTGTGTGTGTGTGTGTGTGTGTGTGTGTGTGTGTGTGTGCAGTGCTCAGTCACTGTCAGGTTCAGCGGATCCCTGCTGTTCTCTATCAGTGCTACAGTGACGTGCTGCAGCCGGACTCTCTCAGCATGCAGACGTACAGAGCAGCTGTGAGCACAGTGCTGAAGGTGAGTGTGAGCTTCTCTCAGCTTCTCTGCTTCTCATCTCACGGGACTCAGTCTCTGTCTCCTGATTACAGCTGGATCCGAGTCCCAGCGCAGACGTGCTGCAGAAGATCACGCGAGGCGGCGAGCTTCAGAGCAACCTCTACACATGAAGACAGCACTGTACACTGCTTTGCATTTTTGCATTAAAGATGTGATGTTGTTTTATGTTGGTGTGATGTGAATGTCTTTATTCAGTTTAAGTGAATTGTGTTTCTGAGTTTGGACACGAGGTGGCGCCACAACCTTCAGTTACAAGAAACAGCAACTGTTCAAGTTCTGCTGAAATAAACTCACAGATATATTCTTGGCTATTTTATTATAAAAATATTTAAATCATTGTATTTTGCCATTTGTATTACATAATTTGTCATAAGAATATTTATTATATTTAAAAAAAATGTGTATATATATATATATATATATATATATATATATATATATATATTATATATATTATATATATATATATAATTCTAAATTAAAAAAGGACCTTTAGCAAATATTAGATGTGAAGAAAAGCAGTGAAACATCAAACTAAAATAAAGACAGATACTTGCCATTTAATTACAAAATATAATTTATTTATTTATTATTACAGGAGTGTTTTATTATCATTTTTAAAACAAAATGATCATTTTCTGTTGAGAAATGGACTGGATTGTAGTAAAATATTACATTTCAAAAAGCAATGAAACCTCAACAAAAGCCATTTACATAGAGATATTTGGAAATGTTATTATCATTTAAATCATTTTATAGTTTTTGGTGTTATTTTGGTGATATTTTATAATAATTCTGATAAAATGATTATTTTAAATTAAATGATGGACTGAGTTATATTATATTTACCACACTAATAAACACACGCAGCAAAACATTTGAACAAACGCAGGGAAAGCTCAATGAAAGTTGTTAAATATTCATGTCATGCACAATTCCATCTTCCCCAAATTTTCCTGGTTTGTTAATTGAGAGACGCTTCATAACGTTAGCGTGAATGTATGTGATGATCTTGGTGTTCTTCATCTGTCTGCTGAACGAGTGTGTGTTTCACAGCTGAGTGTTCAGTGCCATGCTTCACGATGATGGTGCGAGTGTGAAGATGTTCAGTGGGAGCGGTGAGAATCTCACAGTGTGTCCCTGTCAAAGATCTCAGGTCTTCCCACGTCCTGCAGCGCTGCTGATGAACCTCCAACACACACACACACACACACACACACACACACACACACACTCTCTCTCTCTCTCTCTGTCTCATAGACACACACACACACTCATAGACATACAAACACGCACACACACACTCACTCAGTCACACACACACAATCACTTGTTCATTCACACACACACACACACACACACACACACACTCGTGTGTTAATTCCAGTCTGCGTGTGTCAGCTAGTTCTGAACCGAAAGAGGAATTCCAGAGTTCCACAACCATCAGCATGAACGAGCGCTTGATATGAGACGCACCCTTACACACACACACACACACACACACACACACACACACACACACACACACACTCACAGATGAATGTGTCTGATCATGCTCTGCTCAGATCCACTTCTGTGTGTTCACATGACAAAGTTTACAGCTCTTGTTAGAAAAGCCCAGGGAGTTTTACAGTCACACTCGTTTACACGGCTGGAAACCTCGAGTTCAGTTCTTACTTTAATGATGTTTTTGTTATTTTTCATCATTGTATTATCTTGAGGTCCAGATCCATGTTCTGGGTGGTTGCTAAGGTTTCTGGGTTGTTGTTAGGTGGTTGTTAGGGTACTTTGGTTGGTTGCTAGGGTGTTGTGAGTGGTAGCTAAGGTTTTAGAGGTTAGAGCATTCTGGGTGTTTCTTAGATTATTGCTAGGGCATTGTGGGTGGTTGCTATGGTGCTGTGGGTGGTTGGTAAGGTTTTTGGGTTGTTGTTAGGTGGTTACTATTGTGTTGTTGGATGGTTAGATGGTTGCTAGGACATGCTGTATCGTTGTTAGGTGGTAGCTAGGCTGTTCTGGCTTGTTATTAGGAGGTTGCTAGGGTGTTCTGGGTTGTTTGTATGTGGTTGTTACTGTGTTCTCTGTGGTTGCTAGGACATTCTGGGTGGCTGCCAATGTTTCTGAGTTGTTGTTAGGTGGTTGCTAGGGTTTTCTGGGTGGTTGCTAAGGTTTCTGGGTTGTTGTTAGGTGGTTGCTAAGGTTTCTGGGTTGTTGTTAGGTGGTTGCTAGGGTGTTGTTGGTTGTTGTTAGGTGGTTACTAGGGTGTCTTTGGTGGTTGCTAAGGTTTCTGGGATGTTTGTTGGTTGCTTGGTGTTGTGGATGGTTGTTAGGTGGTTGCTAGGGTGTTCTGGGTGGTTGCTAAGATTTCTGGGTTGTTGTTAGGTGGTTGCTAAGTTTTTCTGGGTGGTTGCTAAGGTTTCTGGGTTGTTGTTAGGTGGTTGCTAGGGTGTTGTTGGTTGTTGTTAGGTGGTTACTAGGGTGTCTTTGGTGGTTGCTGAGGTTTCTGGGTTGTTTGTTGGTTGCTGGGTGTTGTGGATGGTTGTTAGGTGGTTGCTAGGGTGTTCTGGGTGGTTGCTAATGTTTCTAGGTTGTTAGGTGGTTGCTAGGGTGTTGTGAGTGGTTGCAAAGGTTTCTGGGTTGTTGTTAGGTGGTTCCTAGGGTTTTGTCGTGGCCTAGTGGTTAGAGAGTTTGACTCCTAACCCTAAGGTTGTTAGGTGGTTACTATCGGTGTTTTTGGTGGTTGCTAAGGATTCTGGGTTGTTTGTTGGTTGCTGGGTGTTGTGGGTGGTTGTTAGGTGGTTGCTAGGGTGTTGTGAGTGGTTGCTAAGGTTTCTGGGCTGTTGTTAGGTGGTTGCTAGAGTGTTGTGGGTGGTTGTTAGGTGGTTGCTAGGGTGTTGTGAGTGGTTGCTAAGGTGGTTGTTAAGTGGTTGCAAGGGTGTTCAACAATTTAATTAAACAATCTTGCTTAGTAAGTTAGTAAAAGTTAGTTAAACTGTTGGCATGCTTATACCTACCAGATGAGTAACACAATCTGGTTTAACTGCCCCAGGTCAGTATGAGCATTAGTAATGGCGATGCTTGAGTTAGCAAACACAGTGAAGTATTGTGGGGAAATCCCTGTGCTGATGCATCTGTCACACACACACACACACACACACACACACACACACACACACACACACACACACACACACACACACACTGCACCTCACCTTAATAGGTAAAGGAAGTTCATGAGTGAGTTCTTCACATGCAGCAGCTGCGGTGTCATAAACACTCATAAACGCAGGTGTGTCTGTCTGTGTTTACCCATCGCTGACTAGTGCTCCATTACCAGAGCTCACAGGTTATCTCACAGATAAATAATTAACCCAAACAGCCATCAACCAGCGGCCTCGTTCATATCTGTGTTATTATTATTATTATTTTTTGAACATTCTCTTTATTAAGTTTTCTACATTGGCACAAAAATTCCAATACAAATTTTTACATATGTGACCCTGGAGCACAAAACCAGTCATAAGGGTCAATTTTGTGAAATTGAGATTCATACATCATCTGAAGCTGAATAAATAATCTCTCCATTGATGTGTGGTTTGTTAGGAGGACAATATTTGTCTGAGATACAACTATTTGAAAATCTGGAATCTGAGGGAGGAAAAAAATCTAAATATTGAGAAAATCATCTTTAAAGTTGTTCAAATGAAGTTCTTAGCAATGCATATTACTAATAAAAAATTAAGCTTAGATATATTTACAGTAGGCCATTTACAAAATATCTTCATGGAACATGATCTTTACTTAATATCCTAATGATTTTTGTCATAAAAGAGAAATGTATAATAGTGACCCATACAGTGTATTGTCGTCTATTGCTACAAATATACCTGTGCTACTGATGACTGCTTCTGTGCTGCAGGGACACATATTTGTATACAAATCATATTTTAACAATGAATTTTAACATTGTAATGATATCTGGGAGGGAAGGAAAAGAAAAGAACCATCTTTCATCTTTGGATGATTGTTTGGATTAGGGTTCAATTGTTGCTTTCTTATTGAAATAAAAAAAAGGTTTCCAATGCTGCATAAAAATGTTTAGTTTTCTTTTTTAGGGAAAACTTGATCTTTTCAAGCTGCAGGTAGGACATAACAGTCTGAATCGATGCCGAGCAGTGGGGTGGATCTGTTGATATCAGAGTGAATTCTGATTGACTCAGTAAACACGTTCACATGTGTCACAACCTGAACACCATGATCCTCTGCAGCCGTCTCAACATGCTCACCGCGAGAAATCTGCATGTGTGTTGGATTGCGCAAATGTTCTCTGCGCTGTGGTTTTCAGAGTTCCGCTGTTGTGCGTGTCGTATGTGAACAGAGGAAGTTACTGTGGGTTACTGTGACTTCAAGACCATCCTGTGATTGTGTGAATGCAGCGACGAGATTCCTGTCTGACAAACACACACTGTGCTGAGCTCGAACCCAGCCAGCTCTGATGCTGGAGTGATCACGTGCTGGATGGCAGGAGGAGGAGCGCGGCTGACCGTAAGTGACGCTCCAGCAAGACATTTCCCAAGAAACACCAACAGTCTGCTGTCAATCACTGCTCTTTGTGTGTGTCTCGGAGGCTGGTTTAGCAGGTCTGGAGCTGATAATGTGTGTGTGGGTGTTTAGCGGAGGCGGATTCATGCAGATACCTGCGAGGGGATCGGCACATTACTGCTCCTGTGTGCTTCCAGAGGAACCTGTGACTCTCAACAGCTCAAACTGTACAGCGTGAGCTTGCAACTGAGCTTATAGATTTGATTCCCAGGGAATGCATAAACCGTTCAAATAAAATCACAATGCTTATCGTATTATGAGTCTCTGGAGCACAAAAGCAGTCATTAGTAGCACAGGTATATTTGTAGCAATAGACAATACATTGTATGGATCATAATTATACATTTTTACTTTATGCCAAAAATCATTAGGATATTAAGTAAAGATCATGTTCCATGAAGATACAAACCCGATTCCAAAAAAGTTGGGACACTGTACAAGTTGTGAATAAAAACAGAATGCAATGATGTGGAAGCTTCAAATTTCAATATTTTATTCAGAATACAACATAGATGACATATCAAATGTTTAAACTGAGAAAATGTATCATTTTAAGGGAAAAATAAGTTGATTTTAAATTTCATGGCATCAACACATCTCAAAAAAGTTGGGACAAGGCCATGTTTACCGCTGTGTGGCATCCCCTCTTCTTTTTATAACAGTCTGCAAACACCAGGGGACTGAGGAGACAAGTTGCTCAAGTTTAGGAATAGGAATGTTGTCCCATTCTTGTCTAATACAGGCTTCTAGCTGGTCAACTGTCTTAGGTCTTCTTTGTCGCATCTTCCTCTTTATGATGCGCCAAATGTTTTCTATGGGTGAAAGATCTGGACTGCAGGCTGGCCATTTCAGTACCCGGATCCTTCTTCTACGCAGTCATGATGTTGTAATTGATGAAGTATGTGGTCTGGCATTGTCATGTTGGAAAATGCAAGGTCTTCCCTGAAAGAGACGACGTCTGGATGGGAGCATATGTTGTTCTAGAACTTGGATATACCTTTCAGCATTGATGGTGCCTTTCCAGAAGTGTAAGCTGCCCATGAGCCCATGTTGTGATTTCCATTACAGTAGCATTCCTGTATGTGATGCAATGCCGTCTAAGGGCCTGAAGATCACGGGCATCCAGTATGGTTTTCCGGCCTTGACCCTTACGCACAGAGATTGTTCCAGATTCTCTGAATCTTTGGATGATATTATGCACTGTAGATGATGATAACTTCAAACTCTTTGCAATTTTTCTCTGAGAAACTCCTTTCTGATATTGCTCCACTATTTTTCGCCGCAGCATTGGGGGAATTGGTGATCCTCTGCCCATCTTGACTTCTGAGAGACACTTCCACTCTGAGAGGCTCTTTTTATACCCAATCATGCTGCCAATTGACCTAATAAGTTGCAAAATGGTCCTCCAGCTGTTCCTTATATGTACATTTAACTTTTCCGGCCTCTTATTGCTACCTATCCCAACTTTTTTGGAATGTGTAGCTCTCGTGAAATCCAAAATGAGCCAATATTTGGCATCACATTTCAAAATGTCTCACTTTCAACATTTGATATGTTATCTATATTCTATTGTGAATAAAATATAAGTTTATGAGATTTGTAAATTATTCCATTGCTTTTTTACTCACAATTTGTACAGTGTCCCAACTTTTTTGGAATCGGGTTTGTATTTTGTAAATGTCCTACTGTAAATATATCAAAACTTAATTTTTGATTAGTAATATGCATTGCTAAGAACTTCATCTGAACAACTTTAAAGATGATTTTCTCAATATTTAGATTTTTTTGCACCCTCAGATTCCAGATTTTCAAATAGTTGTATCTCAGACAAATATTGTCCTCCTAACAAACCACACATCAATGGAGAGATTATTTATTCTGCTTTGATGTAAATGATGATGTGTGAATCTCTATGAAACGGTGTTGCTGTGGGTTAATGAAGATTTGTGGCTTGATTGGACTCTTGTGTGTCGGGAGATGATAAGACTTTCAGTTTAACTGTTGCTATGGTTACTGGTAGTGAATACGGCTTGACTCCCGCTGCACGTTCATACAGTATTCAAGACGCTTCTGTAAGCTGCTGTGTGAACGGGATATTTCCAGACTCACAGCTGTAAGTAAATGCGGTTGTCAGTGTGAACGTAGCCTAAGTGACAAAAGGTTTTAAAAAGTTATAAAATAAAAAATCTAAAATAAAATAACACACACACATAGGCCTAATTAATGTATTTTATGAATAGTTTTGCACAAACAAATTGTTCTTTTTTTGCTGTTTCAGCGGCTGATGTCAGGTTTCTCTGTAATAATGAACTGTGTTTTCCTGCTCATTGAAATAAAGATAAAGACATGAAGTCTCGCAGGGACTTGCTGCAGTGTTTTAATGAAACGCGGTTGTCATGACAGCGTGACGTCAAACTGCTCTAATGACTGCCCTTTATTACATTACAGGGAAAAGCCCAATAAAACTGTGTGTGTGTGTGTACTTGGGCAAAATGTCCTCACTTACATTGTGAAATACTTTGCCAACCCTCTAGTGAGGCAGTTTACTGCTCCTCACGAATAGTTGAACAGACTTTAAATCATTCAAATCATGTGTTTGCTGTAAATCTAGTGCTCTGCAGATGTCTCTGTGATGGGTGAGCTGATGGAAAATATCATTAACTTGATACAAAACAATGCAAGTCTATGCAGCTAAGATATGCCAAACAAACGTGTGTGTGTGTGTGTGTGTGTGTGTGTGTCTGCTTCTATGAATGACGCTCATATATTAATGACACACAAGCACAGTGAGTTTGAACCAGATCTGTCTGACTCAGAATCACTCATGAGTCATTCTTATGTACAGTAGAGTACAGTAGAGACAGCTGTGTGTATATAGACAACAATACATTGTATGGGTCACAATTATACATTTCTCTTTTATGACAAAAATCATTAGGATATTAAGTAAAGATCATGTTCCATGAAGATATTTTGTAAATCTCCTACTGTAAATATATCAAAACTTAATTTTTGATTAGTAATATGCATCGCTAAGAACTTCATTTGAACAACTTTAAAGATGATTTTCTCAATATTTAGATTTTTTTGCTCCCTCAGATTCCAGATTTTCAAATAGTTGTATCTCAGACAACTATTTTATTTTATTCAGCTTTCAGAAGATGTATCGATTAAAAAAAGTGATCAAAAAGAATATTTTTGGTGCAGGGTCATACATTTCATGAGGGAGAATGAGTGATGACAGAATGATAATTATTGAGTGAACGTCTTAACGCATTAAAACAGTTTTAAAAATAGAAAACTCAATAAACATCATTAGGTAATAAATCATAGATTGTACTGTACATAGAAGCAGATATGAGCCCATTAATTGCACGTTAAGCGTTTATTCCTCCCACAGAAGTCTGCTAGGAAAACTCTTAATGTGGCTTAATGAACTGAAACAGTGTTTCTAAATGACCAAACTCAGTAACACGTTATTAATGAAGCATATTATGTGCAGATGAGTCCAAAATAAGAATGCAACGCATTAAGCATTTTACTCCCATCAGGAAAAATTAAAGTGAAAATACACCTTTAGCAGGTTTAAAGAGTTTAGAAGAACAGATAACCCGGGGTTAAGCACCATGTGAAAAGCTGTAGAACTGGTTACTGAACAGATAATGATCAGTTTGCTCCTGATTCTCTCCCGTCTCAGATTTACTCATTCTGTGCTTGTTTGGTAATAAATCATCTCCTGTGATGTTTGTAACTCACAGGAGCACACACACACACACACACACACACACTCAGAGAGAAAACGGCTCCACACATCGTCATTTAAAGAGAATTTATTTGTTGATTTTCACAGAGATACTAAACTGCTGGCAGCGTGTTCATGATATAAAGATGCACGTCTGGACAGATTCTCAAACACACACAGATCCTGCTCAACATGTTTCCACCGGTGTGAAAATCACTGTGACGTCCAGCACAAACACCGCTGCTTTGATTAATAAAGAGACTCTCTTAAAAACACTTGAACGGATCAATAAAACTTCATATTCATCTGCAAAATAGACCTCCTCTGAAGAGCAACTGTACATAGAGAACAATCAAATACACTTATATACAAACACAAGCACACAGTGATGAATAACCACATGGATTCTGTATAAACTATGATGATAATAATAATAATACTCTGGCATCTCTGAAGTAATGCAGATGTAGAGTGAAGAAGAAGTCTGGAGTAAACACACAGCATCGATGTACAGTCGATCCTGAAAGACGTTCCCCGTGAGATCCTCGTCTTTCAGTTCAGCGTCAGCTAAACGCCCGAAGGTCAACATGAACATTCAGACGTGAAACCCCTGAGCGAAACAAACCCCTCCACAGACCAGCTATACTCCAGTAAACACACAAGAGCAGCGCTTTCTGCTCAAACACTCACAAAATAGACAGGAATATCAGGAGAACACTAAATCAATATGAACTCGCTCGCTGCCAGCGTGTTTGGAAAAAGTTGCCAGCCACCAGTGTTCTCGCTGATATTCACTAAAGTTTCATGACCTCCAGAATATTTTGTTTTATTAATATCTGAACATGCATCAGACCCTCTACATTCAAACAAAAACACAGTTTTATTCCAGCTTCAAGCATTGTTTTTTTATCAACACTTATATGTAGGTAGGTTTCATAAAAAGAGCAAAAAGCTGAGAAAATCACATTTGTATCAAACACTAGATCTGGATCATATTCAGTAATATTATCAAAGTGAAGCTGCAGTAATGTCTCCCAAAGCTTCACAGTCCTTTAACACTTTCTGGATCCACACTTCACTCGCTAGCACCAGGCTGTTTTCATTTATACGCCGTTAGTGTTGATGATCACATTATTTTTCATATGTATATGGTGACACATGAGATGCTCGTTTCTGTGTCTTCATGGTCTGTGTTTTTGATCGAGTGATTCTAGACTCATTCAGGAGATGCGTAACAGCGCCCCCTAGTGTATAACAGTGAAAACACTGAAAATTCAGTGTTTGGCAGGGAAAGAGTTAAAACAAAGTTCAGAGTGATTGTTAATGATGCTCAGTGTTTCTATTAGAAAAGCCACCAGATGCGATTCAAACCTGAAAATGCGGTTCTCAATAAATTGATCGATCGGAAACTCTCCGCGAGCTCCGCTGCAACAATCAGAGAGAAGGAAATCCCCGCCATGTGCTCGGAAAATAAAGGCTCTTCCGTCTCCATCCTCACGGGAATCGTCTGGTTCAGTGAACGGTGTCAGAAGATCAGACCCAGTGTTTAAAGAGTTTAATGCTCGGCTGACTGAAGAAGCGTGCGTCGACCGAACCGGCCGCTCTCCTCAAACAGAGACCTCCGCTGAGGTCTGGACGTGACGCAGGTTTCCCGCCGCCGCTTCAGTCCTCGGTGTCCGGCTGCACTCCCAGCATGCCGTGCAGCTCGTCCACGGTGTATCCCAGCAGGTTCTGCAGGTCGCAGACGAAGCGGTACACGTAGCGCTTCCCTGACGTCTTGTGGATGATGTTCTTGTCGTAGTAGTAGCGCAGGCCTCGGCTCAGCTTCTCGTAGTTCATCTTGGGCTTGTTTTTCCTCTTCCCCCAGCGGCGCGCCACCTGACGCACAAGAACAGCGAGCTTAGATCACACCACCATGAAACATCTAGACACTAAAGCAGTTTCAGCTCGGTTCCTCACCTCGTCGGGGTCGGTGAGCTTGAACTCCCAGCCGTCTCCGGTCCAGCTGATGATGCTCTGACAGCTCGTGTCCGTCAGCAGCTCCAGCAGGAACTGCCACAGCTGGATGGGGCCACTTCCTGTTCAGCACCAATGATATACAGTTTAAGCATCAAGCTTTCGGATTCATACTTTAGATATATTTGCATCAGGGTTTAATTTGCTAAACTGCAACAGCAGGCATTTAGAGTTACAGAACTTCACTGTTTTTGATATAGTAAATAAAAGTTTTGAATGAACAACAATTTATTAATTTTTTACACTAATACAGCCCTAAAAAGTTAGGAAATTTCACTATTTTACCATTACATTTTGTAATAATTATTCATGACAATTTATATTTTAAATAGATATTCATTATTAATAAATGTGCATTGATATGATGAATAAATATGCATTTTTAAGCAGGTTAGAATAATAAATATGGATATGTATTATTAATAAAATTGAGTATGTATTATTTGCATCAATGTATGCTTTAGATACAAGCTAGAATAATAAATGTGATTTTTTTTTATTATTAATAAATATGAATATTCCTATCATTGTATACTTTAAACAGGAGTTAAAATAATACATCTGGATATTTATTATTAATAAATATTAACAATTATTCATAGCAATGCATATTTTAAATAGTGATTAAAATAATAAATTAGAATTACTTTTACTAAACATGAATATTTATTTATATCTAAATCTAAATTTGTATAATTATTAAATACAAATATTTATTATTATTATTATTATTATTATTATTATTATTATTATTAATGCATATTTTAAATTGCGACAGAATAATAAATCAAATCTTTTTTTGTGATTAATATATATATGAATATATATTATTACCAATGAATACTTTAAATATGGTCAGAAGAATAAGTCAGAATTTTTATTATTAACAAATTTGAATATTAATTTGTTTCATGCATTTGAAATGGGGGTTAGAATAATGCATCTGATTATTATTAAATATTAATATTTGTTTTTATAGCAATGCATATTTTAAACCAATGCATAATTTCACTTATTTTTATAATGCAATAATAACAAAATAGCAGTTTTTGTTGGACCCCTAAAGCCCAGCGCAAAAATGCTCTCAAACTGATAAGCATCCAACATTTCTTCTTCCAAAACTCTTGTTGTGATAAATTGTTGAGCGTCAGCTACTGTTTTTTTGTAAGTTTCACCCATATTCACTGCAAATGAGCTTTGTTTCCACAGAAGCCAGCGTTAGCTGCTTGAAGGAGACGCACCGGTGAATCCGGCGAGGACGGCGGCGGGGATGACGGCTTTGCCCTGCTCCAGCGGCTCGTTCCTCTCCTGGACGTAGTCTTTGAAGGACAGGCCCTGTTTGCCGAGGCCCAGCGGAGCCACGCCGAGCTCCTCCTCGAAGCTGTCGTAGGACGGGACGCGCTGGACATCAGCGAGGGACGAGTGGCTCCCCCAGGAGCGGAGGACACTCTCAGAGCCATCCACACTCTCCACGCTCTCCACCGACGACACTGTGAGGAACACATCAATCTCAATCACACACTTAACCCATTTAACCCCAGCACTCACAACACTGACTGCAAGTATTGTAAATATTTTATTTATTTATAATAGTAACAATAACCATAGAATGTAATGAAACTGTATAAAATGGATTAATAACTGATACATAAGAATTTTGATGACTGCATAAATAAATTTAATTTCAGTATACACATTATAATCCCACCGGTCACAATTCTGATTATTGTTCATGGTATTCAGCAGCAAATAAATGTTTTGCACAAAGAGACACCATAAATATGCTTGATATCTAAATGTTTGACTTCATTATTTTTAACCACATTGGAACTGAAACTGAGAACCGATAAGAATTGGAATTGATCAAATTCAAACGATCCCCAACCCTAGATGAGGAGCTGAGGCGTGAGATCTGACCTGCTGCTTTGCTCTCTCGACTGCTGCAGCTGATGCTGACCGTGCTGAGCTGAGGTCTGGGGTACATGGAGAGCTCCTGACCAAACGCCAGCAGACCAGACTCCTCAGACGTCTCAAAGAGTTCCCGCAGGAGACTGCCCCGGGAATCAGGAACCTTCAGAGAACACTCCTCCAGACCGAGACCTTCACACAAACACACACACACACAATCAATCTATCAGAGTTTGTTCTGAACGGTACTACAGCTCAATAAAGAGTTAACTAACACAAACACTAAGACTGATGTGAAGACGTGAATCGGATTCAATCCAGAAATCTGTGCGCGCGAACGAAGGCGTGAATCGGATTCAGTCCAGAAATCAGTGCGCGCGAACGTAGACGTGAATCGGATTCAATCCAGAAATCAGTGCACGTGATCGAAGGCATGAATCGGATTCAGTCCAGAAATCAGTGCACGCATTTGAAGCCGTGAATCGGATTCAGTCCAGAAATCAGTGCGCGCGAACGCAGACGTGAATCGGATTCAGTCCAGAAATCAGACTCAGTCCAGAAATCTGTGCGCGCGAACGTAGACGTGAATCGGATTCAGTCCAGAAATCAGTGCGCGCAATCGAAGGCGTGAATCGGATTCAGTCCAGAAATCAGTGCACGCATTTGAAGGCGTGAATCGGATTCAGTCCAGAAATCAGTGCACGCATTTGAAGGCGTGAATCGGATTCAGTCCAGAAATCTGTGCGCGCAATCGAAGGCGTGAATCGGATTCAGTCCAGAAATCAGTGCGCGCAATCGAAGGCGTGAATCGGATTCAGTCCAGAAATCAGTGCGCGCAATCGAAGCCGTGAATCGGATTCAGTCCAGAAATCAGTGCGCGCGAACGTAGACGTGAATCGGATTCAGTCCAGAAATCAGTGCGCGCATTTGAAGCCGTGAATCGGATTCAGTCAAGAAATCAGTGCGCACAATCGAAGCCGTGAATCGGATTCAGTCCAGAAATCTGTGCACGCATTTGAAGCCGTGAATCGGATTCAGTCCAGAAATCTGTGCGCGCAATCGAAGGCGTGAATCGGATTCAGTCAAGAAATCAGTGCGCACAATCGAAGGCGTGAATCGGATTCAGTCAAGAAATCAGTGCACGCATTTGAAGCCGTGAATCGGATTCAGTCCAGAAATCTGTGCGCGCAATCGAAGGCGTGAATCGGATTCAGTCAAGAAATCAGTGCGCACAATCGAAGGCGTGAATCGGATTCAGTCAAGAAATCAGTGCACGCATTTGAAGCCGTGAATCGGATTCAGTCCAGAAATCTGTGCGCGCAATCGAAGGCGTGAATCGGATTCAGTCAAGAAATCAGTGCGCGCATTTGAAGGCGTGAATCGGATTCAGTCCAGAAATCAGTGCGCGCAATCGAAGGCGTGAATCGGATTCAGTCAAGAAATCAGTGCGCACAATCGAAGGCGTGAATCGGATTCAGTCCAGAAATCAGTGCGCACAAACGAAGACGTGAATCGGATTCAGTCCAGAAATCTGTGCGCGCGAACGTAGACGTGAATCGGATTCAGTCCAGAAATCAGTGCGTGTAAACGATCCAGTGAATAGACTTACTGCCGGAGCTGCTGCTAGTCCAGCTGCACTCAGACGAGCGACTCAAGACTTTGGCCTCGTCATCCTCCTGACAGGCTGCGGGAGAAAAGCACATCGAATCAAACATGAGCTTGAGCGTTACAATCACTAATTAAAGTCTGAGACTGGAGTCCTCCGTTACCTCTCATCATCTGCTCCAGATGCTCCCACAGGATATCACCCACAAAATCCGGAGCCAGATCCAGGAATCCGTCCTTTCCCAGGTCGCACAGCTCCTGTCCGCTCATGTCAAACTTGAAGAAGCTGATGTTGGTCAGACTGAACTCTCCGGACGCCCAGTACAGCCACTGCAGGACGTGCTGCTTCGTCCACTTGCGCGGGTCTGCGGGACAGAGAGAGCGTTACGAACACGTCCGTCCTCGAAACAAACAGCAGAGATGACCAGAGACTCACTGTTGGAGATCCCACAGACACGCTGGACCTTGGAGAAGCCGTTAAAGCTGTCCTTCAGCGCCTGACTGACCACAGCTTTACTGCAGGGCGTCAGCAGAGGAACCGAGCACACGCCGGCATCTGAAACACACGTGAGATCTGTGTCAGCTTACACACGCTCAGAGAGTTTCACTGGCAAACATGCATCATTGATTTTTCAACTAATACAGCCATAAAAATGTCAAAATGTCACTATTTTACCATTTAAATTTGGTAAAAAATATTCACATCAATGCATATTTCAAATAAGTATTTATTATTGACAAAAAATTCACATTCATTCATATTTTAAATAAAGATTATAAGTCTGAATTTTCATTATTCACAAATATGAATATTAACTCATATCATGTCTATCTGAAATAGGGAATAGAATAATAACTCTGAATATTAATAAATATTAATATTTGTTTTTATATCAATGCATATTTTAAATAAATGCATGATTTCACTTATTTTAATGATGCAATACTAACAAAACAGCTAAAACTATATTGCAATGGTTTTTGTCCCCCGAAAACGTTAGACCCCTAACGCCCAGTGGAAAAATGTTGTCCCTCCAGAACTGAAACTGATGTGATGAACTGTGGTTCTGCTGGTTTGCTTTACCCTGGGAGAAACAGTCCAGACCGGACGGGACCTCCTGAGCGGCCTGCTCCTCCTCGACTGGATAGAAGCCCGAGAACAGAGACATGGGGTCTTCGAACATCTCGAACGCCGCCTGACGCTGACACAAAACACAACACATTACACTCCATAATTACACCCATAAACTTCAGACAGTGATGAAACTGCTGATTGAGCACAGGCAGGAAACCCCAGAGGACACGCCTCACGCATGACATCATCGCTCAAGCGCTTATCTGCTCCACCAATGAGCGCGCACCACCATATATGGCCTTCCTGTTCCGTGCCAGCGTGGGCGAGCTGACCTCCAATAACTCTACAGCAGCGCGGAGCTCAGCCAATCAGAGCGCAGCACAGACCCGCCCTGATCTAATCACGCACACACACACACACACACACACACACACACACACACACACACACACACACACACACACACACACACAGCTCTCACCTTTAGTGTGTTTCTGAATCCAGGTAAAAGAGGCTCCATGTTACACATTGTGATCTAAAAAAAAAAAAAAAAAAAAAAAAAAAATTAATAACAAGATCAAACAAAGACTTTATTGTTGTTGTTGCAGTTATTATTATTATTATTCCAGAAATCTGCATCTACAACCAAGCATCACTGTGTTAATTAACTTTAAATGACCAAATTAATTTAGATGTATCGATGTTTGTCTGATCAGAAGCGAATCTTTGACGATCAGTTCATAAAGAGTCGAACGTGAATGTGATTCATGATTCACGAGTCACTGATGATCGAGCGCGAGAGAATGTGATTCATAAACATTATAACACACTACTATACATGATCTAAATCAGATTATCACAGCTGCAGCGACAGAATCAAAACACACAACACAGAATCAAACAAACAGAATCAATATAAACTAAAAAAGAGCGAAGCGACTCGAGCTGCTCGGTGAATCGTGTTTTTCTAACTGAAAACACTGATCGGGTTCATAGCTGACGTCACTAACCTGTTGAATTCTCGCAGAAACGCTTGAACTAAATCCAACTGTATGTTTTATTCCTCTGATCGAGCCGCCTACTGTCCTGATATATCGATATATAGATCGATCCGGTAGATGCGTTTGTGATGCGTCTCGTCTGAGCGCGGGAGTTTATGAGCGAGTCCAGCGGGAGCGCGCACGGCGGTGGGCGGGGCCAATGAAGCAGCCAATCAAGTCACACACTGAAGTTTCGCCACACCTGAGATTTAACTGTGCGTTATTTCATTAAAAACAAATCTAGCTGCTGGTAACTTTATTTTAAGGTGTCCTTGTTACAAATATTACGTGCACTTACTACAAATAACAATTAATTATGCATAATTACATGCACCCAAGCCAAACCCTAACCATACAGTAAGTACATGTAGTTAATTAATATTACTCAGTACTTAAACATCCAAAGTAACCAAAATTAAATTACAATTGTAGTTTATTTTGTATTGTGAGAAGAAATATATAGCAAATTACAACGAATCATTAAAGAAATATATATTAGCTACTATAATAATAATAACATGATTACACTGAGATAAGAAAACTGAGTTTATTAATAATAGTCTAACAGTTTGATTAAACTCACATTACGTAGTTCTTATATTTCGCCGGGATAGCGCCTTAATCACAGTATTTTTAATCACAAGAGCAGCGCGCGCTATTTTAACCTGAATATGAGAGATTTCCGGTGTCAGTTGCTCCTAATATTTGTCTCAATGTGATTTTAAAGTATTGTCGTAATCATAAACACATTGGTTTGTGCAAATAGTTTTACAGTTTACTGCACAGTTGTTATTTTTAATTATTTACTAATGAACCGAAAGTCGCGCACATTCACAGAAAATAGCTTTATTTCCGCTTTGTCAAATTAGGTGGATAGGTTACCCCATTTACTGTAAACCACGATAGACTGTGTGTTTATGACTAGAATAATCACATTAAAGTGTATTAGGACATGTCTGATCATTTGATTAAGCCATGCTGATGCTCTGTCATTAGAATTCATAAACAGTGGGTCATGCTTTCATTTGTCCATGATGAGTCATTTTCACATTACAGCAGCAACAATGATATCTTGAATGTATGTGTCCTTCAATATGATTAAAAGTGCTGTTGAAATGCATGTCCAGATAGAGACTCTCACATCACTGAAGACCTGGTGCATGTCCTGATCTGTGTGTGTGTGTGTGTGTGTGTGTGTGCAGGACAGACCGTGTGTGTGTGTGTGTGTGTGTGTGTGTGTGTGTGCAGGACAGACCGTGTGTGTGTGTGTGTGTGTGTGTGTGTGTGCAGGACAGACCGTGTGTGTGTGTGTGTGTGTGTGCAGGACAGACCGTGTGTGTGTGTGTGTGTATGTGTGTGTGTGCAGGACAGACCGTGTGTGTGTGTGCATGTGTGTGTGTGTGTGTGTGTGTGTGCAGGACAGACTCTGTGTGTGTGTGTGTGTGTGTGTGTGTGTGTGTGTGTGTGTGTGTGTGTGTGTGTGTCTGTGTGTGTGTGTGTGTGTGTGTGTGTGTGTGTGTGTGTGTGTGTGTGTGTGCAGGACAGACTGTGTGTGTGTGTGTGTGTGTGCAGGACAGACCGTGTGTGTGTGTGTGTGTGTGTGTGTGTGTGTGTGTGTGAAGGTGTAGAACAGCAGGTCTCACACCTTGGTCTCTTTCAGCGCTGATTGGCAGTTTCCTCCCACAAGCACTGATTATTCAGTGTGAAGGCAGCAGATCTCCTCACTATTGTCTCATCAGCACAGACGCAGCTCTCCGAGAGCTCTGAAGCTCTTTATGACTCAGAGAATAAGCATGTGAGCAATCTCTGCTGTGATTTAGTAAAACTCTCCTTAACTTTACAGTTTCTCTTAAGTGTTGTGTTGGCTCAACTCTCTACAGCAATATATATATGTCTTAAATATATTTTAAATAATGTTAGAAACAGTAAAGCTCAATGAAATGTAATTTTGAAAGTGAAAGTATATTTAGTTTTACGTTTCATTTACTGAAGTGTATCAGTGGCATGAAAATACATGCAGTATTCTACATATGTGTTATATGTTCATGTTTTTCTTCAAATGTGTAATACTCTGTGTTATTTTAGTATCAAGAAAAATAATATTTTTGTTAATATTTTTAATTTATTTTTTATTTTCCACTTTCATTTTTCTTTTACTTAAGGTTTTATGGTTAATATGTATAGTATATAAGTTTTATAAAAAAAAAATAGTTTTAGTATTAGCATTAGTATAGTATTAGTTATTTAAGTACATAAAGGTAAACTAGATAAAAATGAGAAATGTTGCGTTCGAAACTGGCAAAAATAAAATACGTTTTTATAAAATATTGTATTATATTTCAGTTAAACTTAAGTTAAATATAATAACCCTGAATTAATGTATTTTCTTGGATTGAAATAAATGGAGGGCAAAATATTTTCAAATGCTTATAAAAATATATGTTTATATTTTTAAAACGTATTTTCAAAAATATACCAAAAATTAAAAAAAAATGTGTTTTAGTAAATATGCATATTTTTTGCCCTTTTTTCTGTATTTTGCGATATATTTTAAAATGTATATATTTTTTGCTGGATAATAGCTGAGTTCACATCTCTGAACAGAGTTTCTAGTCCACACCAGATCTGAATTATTATTTTAGGCAAATTGCAAAGGATTGAGTACCATTATCTACAATTATCTACAACTAAATGTACAAGAATGTGGCTGGCTGATTGAATCTATTCTCAGTAAAACTGTGCAAATTCAGTTATCAGAATCTGTCAGACATACATGAATATTTCATAAACACATAAGACATGAAATATTTGTGATGTCTGCTAAACTGGAAAATGTTGACGTTGTGACTTTACATGTCAAACGTGTAAAAAGAGACATGCAGATGCATACAGTTACCGATGTATGTGGATTTAACTGAGTAGAAGAGAAAGTTCTGAGAGTGTTGAGTTCTGCTGAGGGCTGAATGTCTCATCGGCTGCACAAACTCTGTTCTAAAGCTGCTTCAGTTTGAGCTGAAACAAACACTGGTCAGAGACAGATCACACCGGTCCTGCATCATGCATGATCTTCTGTCCTCGTATCAGGATCTAAACGTGTTTGTGTGCATTTCTCTTGTTCTGAAGACTAACTTCTCACACTCTGTCCTGCTTTCTATTGAGTGTTGCTTAGCAACCTGTGGCCTTCATCTCCTGTCTATGAGAGTGGCATGTGTGAAAACACACACACACACACACACACGACTGGTCAGCTATCCTTCTAGAGACTCTCCATAGGTGTAATGGTTTTTATACTGTACAAACTGTGTTTTCTATCACCCTACACCTAAACCCACCCCTCACAGAAAACTTTCTGCTATTTCAGATTTTCAAAACACTTCATTCTGTATGATTTATAAGCTTGTTTCCTCATGGGGACCAAAAAAGTGTCCCCACAAGGTCAAAATTTACTGGTATTACTGTACTTATGGGGACATTTGGAACCTATAATGTGATAAATACCAGGTACACACACACACACACACACACACTCACACACAGTAACCTTTTCTCTCTCTCGCCAGACATGAAGTCTCTGAATGTGAGTGTTGTTATGTTGAGCAGAATCTGGTAACCATGGACACTGAATGTTTGTGCAGTGGTCATATTCATATTCATATTCATAATGCCTGAGCAGGTCAAGGAGAGAGTGAGAGCAAACAAACACAGGACTAAACTGTTGTTGGTGGTTTTTGTTGTGTTGGTTCAGTCAGCAGCGTTTCTGAGAGTGATCCGAATCATCTGAATCATCAGAACTCTGAGTTCAGCAGCAGATCTGTGTGTGTGTGTGTGTGTGTGTGTGTGTGTGTGTGTGTGTGTGTGTGTGGCGCCTCCTGCTGGAGAAGATCAGATCAGACACACTTCAACTTCAGCTCAAGGGTGCATTTTAGACCTTATTCACTATTTAGTATGAATTAATATTAATGAAGAGAAAACTAAAATTTCTTGATAAAAAACAACAACAGCAAAATGACAATAACAATTTCTAATGTATGAAGTGTTGAAGAGAATCAGAGAAGTGAGTGAGTGTAGAGGGTTAAACTGTGTGTGTGTGTGTGTGTGTGTGTGTGTGTGTGTGTGTGTTCCCAGTCTCAAACACTTAAGATATAACCTGACTAAGTGTGTAGGTTTAATTTTGTCATTGATGAGGACATAACAGCAGATAACAGACATTTAATTGTTTGATAATTCATTAATGTATTATGTTAGGATCGTGTCACAGCTTCTCTTCTAAATTCTACACTCTTGAACATCATAACAAGCTATGTCCGACTTCAACTGTTCTTTCCTCAAATATGAAGAGGTCAAACAACAGATTCATGAGTTACTCCAAATTTCACAAAGCTTATGTAATTATAAAACAAGTAAGACACTGAAGTGAGCGGCTGTTTCTGACTCTTCTGAGGAAGATTCATTCACTTGTCTGCCAAAGAACCACACAGAGACATTTGCTCAGATTTATTTCATGTTCATCTGATCTCATTTTGTAAGTGTCTTTTCTTTCTGTTTTAAAGATGTTTTCTTTGAATTGTTTGACCACTTGTAAGTGCATATAGGAATATATAAATAATTTTTAACCACAAATTAACCATGGTTTTACTACACTAACAGTTGAACTGTGGTATTTGTAGTAAAACTGTGGTTATAAAAAAACTAAACAAAACAAAAACATGCTACACTTTTACAATATAACAAAGGTTAATTTTATCAAGGTAGGTTATTTGAATTTGTGTATACAGTTTTCTTTCTTTTTTATTTATGTTTTTAAAAGTGTGCTGCCTTAATGGTTTGATGTTTTGTACTGTTTAATAATAATAATAAAAAAAGAAATCAGAAAAAAAGATTCACGATGCGCTCCGAAGTCCCGATCTGAATCAAATGATTCGCGATTTGATGTCCCGATCTGAATCAAATGATTCACAAAACGCGCTCAGATCTGAATAAAAAGATTCAAGAACCCGCTCCGAAGTTTCGGTCTAAATCAATGATTCGCGATCCGAATTCCTATCTGAACCAAATAATTCACGAGCTCGCACCCAAGTCACCATCTGAGTCAAATGATTCGCTAACCCGCACCGAATCCCGATATGAATCCATTAATTCGCAATAAAGCGATTTGAAGTCCCTATCTGAATCAAATGATTTGCAAGCCCGCACCGAATCCCGATCTGAATCAAATGATTCGCGAAACCCGGTCCGACTGGAGCGCTTCGAAAGCACTTCGCAATGAACTGATTCGGGGTTTCGAAAAGCTCCGTTTCACCATCACTTAGTGCTTTTTAACATCATTACAAGCGATGTCGAAATTCGAAAATGAATGGCTCTTTTGATCCGTTTTTTTTTTTTTTTTTTTTTTTTGCTAGTGAATCGCCTAAACTGAATAATCGAATTCACGAGTTTGAATCATTTGGAGCGGTTCAAGCGTAAATGACTCACTCAATTGAATCGGTTCGTCTGTTCCTCTTTTCGCGTCTTCATGTTTACACGACACTATCAGCACTACTGGCTCAGCTCGCTAGTTTTATGAATAAGTGGAAAAAACTATTCTGTTTACAAATAAAATATCCATAATTCTATTCCAAAGATGACATCCAACACAAATTTAGGAACATATTCAGGTGAGGTGACCGGTTTACTGCTAAGCAGTGCTGGAGAAAGTTACTTTTAATGTAATGCATTAAAATATTGTGTACTCCCTAAAAAGTAAGTAATTACGTTACTTAGTTACTTTTTATGGAAATATTGCGTTACTTTTGAGTTACTCTTTAAATCTGTGCAGGGCTTGCTTGTTTGTTTTTAATATAAAAAGTTCTTCTTGTACAAATGTAAAAGCGCTTTCACACCAAAAGTGAAGTGAATGCGGCTCAGGCTGAAGGAAGTGTAAATTCACGTCTGTACAGTAGAGGGCGCCGCTCAAACTAATCACATGAAGAATATGACCCAGGAGAAGAAAGTTCAGCACTATTCAGCAGTAACACAAATCAAACACAAATGTGTCATTTTTGATTATTAGTATGATTGAATTAGATCAAAGAAGCTCAGCAGCAAAGACATTCGTTTAATAAAAGGGATTAAATACATAAATGATATTTCTCTTATTTAACATACCTATTTAATTATTGCAGGTTGGTCTAATATTCTGAGTTTGTATTTGACTGTTTTTATTGATTTTGAGGAACACTGAATGTGTTTTTGATTAAACACATGTTGATATTTAGTCTAGAACTACAGTAAGATCATGTTCACACACAACACTCTGCACTCCAGAGCTGTCACTCAATACACCAGAAACAAAGTTTGTGATTGTGTTAATCTTTATAGAGTGATATAGTCAAATAGTTTAGGAAATTTGGAGTAACTTTAGGGTACAAATTTGTCCAAGTAGGTGCACACCCATACACATACACAATGATAGATAGTTAGATAATATTATAGATAATATCATGAATCTGAGAGATTCTGAGAGAATTCACATCTTCATCAAACCCAAAATAAAGACATTTGTGTAAAAGAACAGCAGACTCATTTACAGTCGGAGCGCTGGAGAGAGAGAGAGAGAGAGAGAGAGAGAGAGAGAGAGAGAGAGGGGTCAGAGTTAATGAGAGCTATCAATCCAGACAGACAGACAGATCTCTCTCTCTCTCTCTCTGCCTGTGTGTCTATGTCTCTCGCTCTTCTTTATTATTTCTCCTCCTCGCCGTGTCTCTGTGTTTCTGGCAGACTGCAGGAATGTCTGGTACTTTAGGGACTCTGAAATTAGAGAAGCAGAAAAAAAGAGTAAAAGAGGAAAGTTAGAGACACGACCACAGAAACGTAAACATGTCTGGAGCTAAAATAACTGCGCTTTCATTGAGCTACACCCTCGACACAAGAGCCATAAACTGACCCCAAACACACACATCACACTCATAAACTCACTGCAACTCATCAAAAACAAGATCTATCGTCTTACGGCATTAGAATTAATTTATGTTAGACAGAATATCACACATTTCACAACAGTATCTGTGTTCAGTCTGATTATGCTGATGTTCACGGTAATTCAGTGCATTCAAAACTTTGAATATTTTTTTTTTTCATTTATCTTAGGCTAACTAAAAATTAAAGAAATAGAAATATTGATTTACATACATGAAAAAAAAAATATATATAATTTATTATTTTTGTTTTTGCATATAAAGTTTATTAGTTAAAATTAGAATTAATTTAGATGTGATTTAACACTATTTGATTACTTTCAGAATACTTTTAACCTAATTTATCACATTTATTTAAATATGATAATATTGTAACATATTGATATTAAAATGCAAAGACAAAGAAAATAAATTATATTTGTTGTTTTTAACAACATAAAATCAATTAAGCGTTAAATTATTTCAAGGTTTTCCAAACTGGGATTCATGAAGGGACTGCAGGGGGTTGTGAGTTTAATGAAAAGCTAATAATTAATTAAGTTATTTTTATATATAACATCAATCAAAATAAAACACTTACAATAAATTAAACATTTGTTTACCTGCATAGACATTTTAGAAAGGAACATTTAAAAGATAAAAAAAGAAATGGGGGAATCAATAAATTAGGAATAATTTATTGCTATTGTGTGAATATCAAGTAATCAATAAAAAAAAGTAACTGTAGTCTGATTACGAGTATTTTAAAATGTAATTTAATCTAATTATAAGTACTTAATTTTTGGAATATGATTACGTAAACCAGATTACATGTAATCAGTTATTACCCAGCTCTATATATAAGCCTGTATATTATTTTATTTGCAATTGTTTACTAATATTATTATTAATATGCAAGTGTACTCATTTATATTTATATATAAAATCTATTTATATATAAACCAAAGATGCAGTACACATGAGCGTCTGGAAAGCAAGGGCGCTGAGTGACAGCAGCAGTACGCACTACGCAGTATGTACTGCAGTGAGCGCGCGACGCCATGTTGTCCGTGTAGGCAGCGCGCGAGAGTTTGACACGCAGCCTCCGTCTGTTCCTCCGCGGATGCGCTTCACTTCAGCACCGGAGAGATTCACGTGGTGAGTTTGTCACGCGCTTTCTGATTGTTCTTCTGCTCGTGTTCACTCGCTGTCCTCTCACAGACGAGAGTTAGTTAGTGCATGGGGTTACATCACCAGCTGTGCGAGAGTAGAGAGAGAAATCATGTCGGTGTAAATAAAGCTCCATAAGTGACTGTAATCCAGCGTTAAATCTCAGAACTGCGTTCGCGAGCGTTAATAGTGAAGAAATGCTGTGTGGCGTGATTAAATCGAGTCAGACACTCAAAGACCGACTCATTCAGGAGCAGCCTGAACACTGACCCTAGAGGTCAAGGGTCAAGGGATGCTCTGAACGTATGTTAGTATGTACAGTCAAACCTTTCTCACGTTAACACAGTTTATTTGCTGTAGTTTAGAAAATGGTAATAAACTATGAGAAGAACTCAGAGTTAAACTGAGTCAGAACAAATTCATCTTGATGATGTCAGATAACTGATAGAAAGGTATGTAGTGGATTCAGCTGTTAATGTATCATTCTGTTCAGTCTGTGGTGTAAAAATGTTGCATTAGCAATTAAAGAAAGACACTTAAGCAAAGCATGCTCAGGTCAAAGTGTCTGAATAATTTTTGATCTGGTTGTCCACTGTACGAAGATTTTTGGGTATAATATGTCACGGTTTACTTACATAAATGAACTATAGTGTCCTGCATCCACTAGCAGAAACATATATCTGGTGTCTGAGTGATTTCTGGTTCGACTGTATGTGTCCTGACATCAGAATGATGAGCTAAAATGCAGTTTAAGTGTGTATGCATCAGTGTGAAACGCTGTCTGTGAGAGAACTCTGTGTTTCACTCTGTCCTGTATCTCAGTCAGTGTCGGAGCATTCAGACTGCTTCATCTGTTGCTTCTGTAAACTGAAGCAGCGTTTGGTGTTTAAGCATGTGTCAGTTTCTGAAAGAAGTGTCTTCTGCTCACCAAGGCTGTGGATATTTGATCAAAATACAGTAAAATTTCTGAAATATTATTAGAATTAAAAAAAGCAGTTTTCTATGTGAATATTTGTTAAAGTGTAATTTATTTCTGTGATGTGCAGCTGTATTTTCAGCATCATTACTCCAATTTTCAGTGTCACATGATCTTCAGAAATCATTCTAATATGCTGAAGAAACATTTCTGATTATTATCAATGCTGAAAACATTAATATTTTTGTGTAAACTGTGATACATTTTATTTTTCAGGATTCACATATGAATAGAAAGTCGAAAAGCAGAAATCTTTTGTCAGGTTATAAATGTCTTTGATGATTTAAAGTATTCATTTCTTTAAGAAAATCACACTCTCAAAACATTTTAACTGTAGCATGTAGAGCAAACTGTTGAAGTAATTTTACTGTAACTCTCAGCGCATGTTTTTGTATCTCATCAGGAATGATCAGATATGAATGAAAGTATCTGCCAAATACAAATCTTCATTAATGTAGTGAAATTGTTTTATCATTTAACGAGTCTACACTGAAAAAACAGTTTTGCACACAAATTGTTAGTAACTTTCACAAAGGACTACATAGAAATAGCAAGTAACACATTAAATTAAACATAAAATTTCGGAGTGGAAAAACTGTACTTTTACAATTTTGAAAATCCCCTTTTTTATTTTTTATACAGTGTAGCATTATTTGTAATATAATATTAAGAGTAGTACAGGAGCAGTTTAGTGAGCTAAAAGTGCAAATGCATTCAGAATTATGGCCAGCATCATTATTTGAAATATAATATGAAACATTTTCCCTGCTGATCAGAACTATTAGAGCAGGTTTAGTGCGTGTGCTTTCTCAGACGAGCTGCTGCTGATGTGGCTGTTTCTGTCATTTCTGAGCGCTTGAGCAGCATCTGCTGGACTCTGTAAATCAGCCTAATCTAAAACAGGGAGGATGCTGACATAAAATATTTCATCTATTTCCTCTCCATATTTTCTCCTTGTGATATGAATATTTCTGCACAGATTGCTTCACGCCGCTTGCAGACGAATCACTGAACGTGCTTGTGTTTGCCATTACCTCTCAAAGAGCCGTGACTCTGTGAGTTTAGATATTGATATTAATTGTAAAGCTGGTTGCTTGACCATCTCTATGTACTGATTTTGCAAAACCAGCAGTTTTTATTATTGTGGTTTGACTTTTCTTTTTTAACCAGTGTCTGTCTTTGTGTTTAGATGCACAGCACATGTTGGCTTTACACTGATTTACTTTCCAACTGTTTTCACTCAGAAATTAGAATCACAGTGAATAAAAACAAACATCAGGCGTCACATTGAACTAAATGTAAAATTTTGAAGTAGAAAACTGAAATAGTATTTTCTTGTAAAATGTTCTTTAATAATCCCTGTTTTATGTACAAATCTGAAAAATCAGTGTGTGGCCATTTATAGAAATAAGCTCAAATTCTCAGCTCAGAGTGAACTGACCTGTAGTGCCCATTTCACATAGAAATATACATATATCAGCATAGATTTGGCATATTTTTACTTTGACTTAAACCGCTTGGTTCCTCTTTTAGGGTTAATTTTATAACGGCAAGTGTTTGAGTCGCAATCCTAAATCTTTTTAGGGAGCATCTTTGTAAGTATAGTGTGCATGCTGAACATTTCAGATCTGAGATTTTTATTTATGTGGGCGGGGAAGTGCAGTTTTTGTTTTAACTCAATAAACAGTATATATATTTATGTATATATAATGAAAGTCAGTTGAGTCCAGTGTTGATGGCTTCCTTTCATCGATCTGTGTTGATGTTTATTTTATTGTCAGTTTTTTTCCATCTGTAATGTTGTGTGTGTTTGTCTTGATTCCCCTCAAGTCTCTCCTTACTTAGTTCAGTGTTCTTCAAAATCTCTTGTTTTGTGTTAAAACAGAAAGGTTTGGATTGATGTGATGATGACAGGGTGATGAATTTGGATGAATTTTTGGATGTTTTGTTTGTGGTTGTATTGTTGTGTTGTTTCTGTGTTTAGTCGAACACACCCTGACACATCAGAACGTGCACAGCTACCGTAAGAGCGCAGGAATGAAGCGGTGAACCGCGCGCTGGCACACAGACGGCACACACTCGCTGCTAACTCAAACCTTGTGTGTGTTCACATGAGTCCAGCCGTGTTGTTTTTGTGTAGAGAGTGCACATTAAACCACTGTAAATCTGCTGTTACCATAAAAACTCATTTTAGATTTCCCTCTGTGTGAGAGTGTGCGTGTGTGTGTTCGTGTGTGAGAGAGTTTGTGCTTGTAAGTGTGTGAGTTTGTTTGCATGAGTGTGTAAGAGTGAGAGAGAGAGAGTGAGTGAGTGTGTGAGTGCGTGAGTGTGTGTGAGTGAGAGAGAGTGAGTGAGTGTGAGTGTGTGAGTGAGTGAGTGAGTGAGTGTGAGTGAGAAAGAGAGAGAGAGTGCGTGTGTGTGTATGTGTGTGAGAGAGAGAGTGTGTGTGAGTGTGTTTGTGTGAGTTTGAGAGAAAGAAAGAATTTGTGCTTGTCAGTGTGTGAGTTTGTTTGCGTGTGTGTGTGTGTGTTCATGTGTGAGAGAGTTTGTGCTTGTAAGTGTGTGAATTTGTTTGCATGAGTGTGTAAGAGTGCACTGAGTGTGCGAGTGCGTTTGTGTGAGTGTGTGCGCAATTGCATGAGAGTGCGTGTGTGAGTGCGTGAGTGTGTGTGAGTGAGTGAGAGAGAGAGAGAGAGTGAGTGCGTGTGTGTGAGAGAGAGAGTGTGAGTGAGTGTGTGAGTGCGTGAGTGTGTGTGAGTGAGAGAGAGTGAGTGAGTGCGTGTGTGTATGTGTGTGAGAGTGTGTGTGAGTGTATGTTTGTGTGTGTGTGTGTGTTTGAGAGAAAGAAAGAATTTGTGCTTGTCAGTGTGTGAGTTTGTTTGCGTGTGTGTGTGTGTGTGTGTGTATGTTCATGTGTGAGAGAGTTTGTGCTTGTAAGTGTGTGAATTTGTTTGCATGAGTGTGTAAGAGTGCACTGAGTGTGCGAGTGCGTTTGTGTGAGTGTGTGCGCAATTGCATGAGAGTGCGTGTGTGTGAGAGAGAGAGTGTGAGTGAGTGTGTAATAGTGCACTGAGTGTGCGAGTGCGTTTGTGTGAGTGTGTGCACAATTGCATGAGAGTGCGTGTGTGAGTGTGTGTGAGTGAGAGAGAGAGTGTGAGTGAGTGTGTAATAGTGCACTGAGTGTGAGAGTGTGTTTGTTTAAATGTGTATGTGAGTGTGTGCAAGTGTGTGTGTGTGTGTGTGTGTGTGTGTGTGTGTAAAAGTGCACTGAGTGTGCGAGTGCGTTTGTGTGAGTATTCACAAGTGTGTGTGAGTGTATGTTTGTGTGTGTGTGTGTTTGAGAGAAAGAAAGAATTTGTGCTTGTCAGTGTTAGTTTGTTTGCGTGTGTGTGTGTGTGTGTGTGAGAGAGTGTGTAAGTGTACTTGTTTGTTTGTTACTTTGTTGTTTTGTTTGTTATGGTTACTACTTAACCATATTTTGGGGACAAATTTGTGAGTGTACAAGTGTGTGTGTGTGTGTGTGTGTGTGTGTGTGTGTGTGTGCAATTGAGTGTGGGTTATGGTTAAGTGTGAGTGTACAAGAGTGTGTGTTAGTGAGAGTGTTTAAGAGTGCATTGAGTATGCGAGTTCATTTGTGAGTGTGAGCGCGTGTCTGAGAGTGTGCAAATGTGTGTCTACGAGTGTTTGTGAGTGTATGCGAGTGCAAATTAAAATACAATCAGGGATGCAACGAAATTCAAATTTTTGGCCAAAACTGAAACCGAACCAAATGAAACACTGGGCCAAAGGCTAACTCAGAACGGCAAATCCTGACTAACCAGCGGAATGATCTCGTTCACAGCATCTGAAATGTTATAGTCATTCTGAAATCCCTGAGCAGAGTATTTCTGTATAATTGTCTTACACGACTGCGTTCCCAAACAACAGCATTCATCCACCTCCAAAAGCAGTGACTGGATACTCTGTTATATCTGCTCGCTCTGAGACACAAGTCAACTATTACATATGAAAATTATTATATTCTATGGCTTCTCCTACTTTTCTTAGTGATATATAGTGCCAGTTTATCAGGAAGTGACAATTTTGATTTGATTGAATAAGAATAGAGAGTGCTAGAGTTAGAGGGTCAAATAAAGATGTTTTTATATGACATATTATATTATGTTTTATCAAATGAATAGATGAGCAGCAGGAGAGGAAGCTCTCTCAAGCCATATCTACAAAGCCAGATCTGTCCATATGAAAATAAAACACTGAGAAGACCCTAGCAACCACAAAACAACACCCTAGCAACCACTTCAGCATCGTGTCAGTGAGCTCAGCAGGAATGGCTGTGGTTCTCTTGCTGTGTGTTAATCAGCGGTGCTTGTGTTTGATCAGACAGTAAACAGCAGCGCTGTGAGTCAGAACTCGGCACGTTTGGACGCACAAGTGTTTTTCCTGGGTTTTTCTTCGGTGAGAGCACCTCAGTGAGGTTTACTGACAGCGAGACCCACCGCAGCTGGAGCGATGACGTGCCGCTCGGTTCTGGGTGAGCCGGATTATGGGAAACTCTTGGATCCGTCAGGTGGATTTCATTTGCAGATGAGCTCTTATTTTCCTCCAGCATAGAAACCAGTGCTGGATGTGCGTCTCATCAGAATGTGAATATCGTTTGCATAATAATACACTACAAAAATTATTCTCTTACTCAGTATTTTGGTCTTTTTTTCCTAAAAATCTAAATGTTGTTAGTTCTTGTTTAAAACAAGCAAAAATATCTGCCAATAGGGTAAGACAAATCATCTTGATTAGCCTTTGAATTAAGAGTATTTTTCTTACCCCACTGGCAGATATTTTTGCTTGTTTTAAACAAGAACTAACAAAATTTTGATACCTTTTTTTTTTTTTTTTGAAAACAAGACTTAATATCTTAAATGATTTTACTTGTACAGTGAATTTATCTTTATTCAAGATTTTTAGATATTTATAACAAGACAAAAATACTAAGAGAATATTTTTTTGCAGTGTATGTGGTTATTAATTTCTTCAGCAGACTCTGCAACTGAACTCTCTGTGTGTGTGTGTGTGTGTGTGTGTTTGTGTGTGTGTGTGTTTGTAAATCTCACTGATTCTGACACCTCAGGTTTGAATATTTAAAGATGATTTAATGCTTCATTTAATGTTTATTCAGAGTTCTGTGCAGTTGAGTGCATTATAGTTAAATAAAACTGAAACTAACATTTAAACTATTAAAAAAATCATTGATTGAAATAAAATATAAAAACAATGATTTGTATCTACATTTCTTATTTTAATTTGGTTTAATGTGATGTAATTAAAACTAATGTAAAATTAAAAAAAATTGTATAGACATAAAAAACTACTAAATATCAGAAAACAATAAAATTACTAAAATTATAAATAAATTTAAAATAGAAAAAATATGAAAAAAAAATTATAATAGTGTCTCAGTGATACTGAAATAACACTGTTAGAAATGTGACATACAGTACACTGAGATTTTGCAGGCAAGTGTAGTGATGCATGAAGTCTCTATCAAACCCAGCAGCTCTCTGTTGGCAAACGCTGTGAATTCGATACGAACAACTTCCACTGTTGCGGATCTGTGTGTGGAAATCACACCAGATTTCACCAGGTTGTGTTTGTGTAGATTCCCACTGACACAGCGGTAAATGTGATCAGACCTTAAATCACTCACTCAGTAGTTCACTTAGTTGTCGTCATGTGTAATTCTGTGAGTGACGTCTGGTTTTTGTCTCTGGAATTAATGCAGTTCTTTCACTTTTTGAATGCAGTTTTGTGTAAATGTAGCGTCCAGGTGAGTGCATTGCATTGTGGGATACCGTACAGTGTGCTCTCGTATATAGCTCACATTCAGTGCTGATGTGGTGTTCATAAAGAAAATGTACTGCGTAGTGCAGAAGTCGTGAGTGTAGTGTGTTCTTATGTTATTCCAGCTCTCGTCCAATCAGAAGAAAGAGCAGCTGACTGCAGACGCCAGCAGGTTTGTGTGAGAATAAACAGACTGACGGCCAAACGCTACACACACTCACACGAACACACACACACACACACACAACAGAGTGCACACACAAACACATATGTGGATAATTTGCTGGAAATATGCTAAGTAGTGTAATTCTTTAAGGGCTGTTAGAGTTGTCTTATAAGACCACACACACAGTCACACACACACACACACACACACACACACACACACACACACACACACACACACACACATACACACACACACACACACACACACACACACACACACACACACACACACACACACACACACACTCAAAGAAATCACTTTACTTTATTATAGAGAAATACTAAATATACAAAATAAAATAAGATGGGTTTCTTAAAAATAAACAACTAATTGTTTACTTTTAGAAAAATTAACATATTGCAGAAATTACATACATTAATAACTGTGAAAACTAAACCCATTTAATGCATTTAATTGGCAAATTACATTCAAAATGCAAAAACAAATATATCAATATAAAATTTATAAAATATAAATAAAATAAATAAATACAAATATAAATATACATTTCAAATTACTTAAAAAAAAAGTTTTTTAATTATTAGATTTTATCAACTTACAAAGCTGTTTGAGAAACCCTGAATATTGAATATAACTGTTCACATAGTGAACACACACATTTTAAAAGAGCATCCATCAGTGTTGATGCTGAAAGTGTTTATCCATCTGTGTGTGTGTGTGTGTGTGTGTGTGTGTGTGTTTTAGGCTGCAGTGGTCAGATGTCTGATGTCTGTCAGAGGAAATGATCCAGACTGGAGCAGAACCAGAACCAGTCAAACACAAGGTACAGACAATCACACACACACACACAAACACACACACACACACACACACACACACACACACACACACACACACACACACACACACACAGACTTTCTTTTATCTAACTTAGTAACTAAGTTTTAAAACACTTGTGTGATTAACATTTAATCACATAAAAAAATGTCAGGTTTCTTCAATGAGACATCAATGTAAATAAAGTCCGTCCTGTCTTACTGTCTTAAAGGGTATAAACAGATGGGAAAAACCTCTACAATGTCAAAATAAAAGTCCTGCAGCCTGTAGAGAGCTGTCGCTGTCTGATATATTCACTGATGATCAAACAGTATTAATGTTAGTGTTACTATGGCAAACTTTACTTACATTTTTTAGAATTAAATTTTAAAGTAATAATGTCACAGTTCCATTGGCCTCAGACAGTAGAGTATCCATCAGCTGAGCTAGTGGGCCATCCAGTTTATTTTATACACTACTGTTGATCTCTCTCTCTCTCACACACACACACACACACACAAACACACACACTCGCACACTGTACAGTAATGAAGACGTTCAGACGCAGCTCTGTCTGTGTGTGTTGTGATGGAGGAGCTGTGCTCACGTTCAGCATGTGCAGAAAACCTGCAGATCTCCAGACATTTGTTATCCAGCAGCTTCAGCGGGATGAGCACCAAACAGTGACACTGACACACTCACACACACACACACACACACACACACACACAAGTGCTCAGGGTCGCTGAGATCTGAACGCTCAGATGAGTTCTGTGCCGCAGCCGGACAGGAGTTTTTCAGCGCATCCATCTGTGAACACGACATGATCTTCACGTGAGTCGCTGTGTGTGTGTGTGTGTGTGTACTTTGCTGTTGTTTTACTCTGAAATCTGAAAAGTATAATTTTATGTGTGTTATGAATGTTTTTTGTGTCTTGCTGAGGCTCTAAATTAAGTTTGACTGTGAAGCATCTGTTGCAGTTAATGCTTGTAGTGATGATGATGATGATGATGATGGTGTGTGTTCGTGTGTGTGTGTGTGTGTGTGTGTGTGTGTGTTCGTGTTTGTGTGTGTGTGTGTGTGTGTGTGTGTGTGTGTTCGTGAAACATCATGCTAAAGCTCTGCTGGAGTCTCATATTTAACACCTTCTGTCTGACGTCTGTCTGTATGTCGTCTGTCTGTCTCTCCGTCTGTCATCTGTCTGTCTGTCTGTCTGTCTTTCCGTCTGTCATCTGTCTGTAGTCTGTCTGTCTGTCTGTCTGTCTGTCTGTCTGTCTCTCCGTCTGTCATCTGTCTGTAGTCTGTCTGTCTCTCCGTCTGTCATCTGTCTGTCTGTCTGTCTGTCTGTCTGTCTCTCCGTCTGTCATCTGTCTGTAGTCTGTCTGTCTGTCTGTCTGTCTGTCTCTCCGTCTGTCATCTGTCTGTAGTCTGTCTGTCTCTCCGTCTGTCATCTGTCTGTCTGTCTGTCTGTCTGTGTCTCTCCGTCTGTCATCTGTCTGTAGTCTGTCTGTCTCTCCGTCTGTCATCTGTCTGTCTGTCTGTCTGTCATCTGTCTGTCTGTCTGTCTGTTGTCCGTCTGTCATCTGTCTGACTCTCCATCTGTCTGTCTGTCTGTCTGTCTCTCCATCTGTCCGTATGTCATCTGTCTGTCTGTCTGTGAAGAGACAGCACTCTGTTTTCCATGAGAGTGCAGGAATGCTGCTCTCTTTGCTTGAGATTTCCTGAAGCGTGACAGAACTGTGTCAGTGAGTGTGTATGTGAGTGTGTGTGTGTGTGTGTGTGTGATTGAGTGTATGTGAGTGTGTGTGTGTGATTGAGTGTATGTGAGTGTGTGTGTGTGTGTCTGTGTGTGTATGTCTGTGTGTTCAGTGTGTGTGTGTGTGTGTGTGTGTCTGTGTGTTCAGTGTTTGTGTGTATCAGGGCGTCTCTCCTGTGTTCTCTGATTTCTTCACTTTGTAACGTGTCTCACTGTAACTTCCTCAAAGTAACTGATGTTACTCAAGAGCATCTGAGGAACACACACACACACACACACACACACACACACACGATCTGTGCTGTTAGAGGCTTCGGTTAGTTCTGCTAGTTAAAAAGCCGTGTGTGTGTGTGTGTTGTCAGTCACTATGATCAGTTTGTGTTGTAATCGAGTGTGTTTGACCCTCGTGTTTGTAGTGCATTATGGGTGTGTGACAGATGAACACACCTGAGAAGAGTGTGTGAGGTCAGAGGTCAGATCTTCATCTGTCTGTCTGTCTGTAACACACATCTGTATCCTGTGTGTTTATCTCACAGCACCTGTCTATCTCTCCGTCTCACACACATCCAGAAAAACATCATTGTTTCAGTTCAGCTTATCTCTGCTCTCCCAAATATCCTGTTTCTTCGAGCTGCGCGTCCAGAAGCAATAGAAAGCTCTTCCTGCTGCAGGCTGACTTCACTTCCAGCTTTAGCACAATCTCATCCGCTCCGAACTGCGCTCGGCAGAACCTCGTAACCACAAACACACACACACACACACACACACACGGCAGCAGCGTGAGGACGGCCCGTCCTGCTCCAGCATGGCCAGCACCATCAAGGTAAGAGCGTCTCCTCACACACTCATTAGTGGAGATCCAAACGAGCGCTGAGAGCTCCTTCACGTGTCTCTGCTCATCCTCTGAGAGTTTGTGTGGAATTTCGCTGTTTGTGGAGATTCTTCGGTCAAATCTGTGGCTGGTTGCATGAACTGCTTTGACTAGTCGTACAACTTAGTCAACTGGTCATAACTTTTACAGGGTTTCTGAGGGTCTTACAAAGTCTTAATTCACTCTTTTCACAAATTAATGCCTTAAAAGGTCTTAAATCAGAGCAGAAAGTCTTAAAGTTGTGGTATTTAATGTTGCATGAACTGCAAAAAATGAATCTCTTCCTCAGTATTTGTGTCTTGTTTTCCAATGCAAATATCTAAACATCCTTAAATTGAGACACATTTACTGTAGATGCATATAAACAGTCTTGTTTTCTGAGAAACTGAACAAAATCAGGTGAGTTTATGATTAAAACAAGAACAATATCTTTCAGTAGGGAATGAAAACATGTTTTCATTTTGAATCTGAGCCTTTTGGCAGAAATTTGTTCTTTTTTGTTTTAACCTTAAACTCCTTCATTTTTTATAAAAGACTTCATATCTTGATTTTGCATCTCCAGTAAATGTATCTTGATTTAAGGATCTTTAGACATCTGCACTGGAAAACAAGACAGAAATCTTTTTTTTTTTTTTTTTTTTTTTTCAAAATGTAAAAGTTATTTCCAAATTCTAGTGTTTGTGAGCAGAGGTATTCAATCAAAAAAAAAATTTTTCTTTTTGAAAGTGAATTACAAAGTAATGAAGATCTGTTGTAAGTTGTATTTGAAAAACTTTGAAGTGTTGCAAATACAAGACATTCAGATTTAGAGACCATATTGATGTATTGTGTTCCCTTCAATTTCTTCTTTACTTTTTCTTTACTTCGTCTTGAAAAGTTTACCTTCATCAACCCTGCAGAAACTCTGTTTTATTCAGTTGCATTAAACATAAAATGGTCAGATTTGAGAACGAAAAGTTAGACTGGTTAACTGCTAGTTAGTTGGACTAGTTTTAGTGTTTGCTGAAATGTCATTTGTTTTTGTTTTTTCACTGATTCTTGAGACATGGGACAAAACATGTCCAGCAATTGTAACTTCTATAGCTTTAAAAATTAATATATTTTATAGAATTCTTTATAGAATACAGTTCATTTATATTCTGATCAAATGTGCTCTTGTCATTTTGGATCATTTGTTAAGATGTTTAAATATGAATATTGAAATCCCAGTGAATGTAAATGCATAGAGGTAAACAACTAATTGTTTTATTTGTTCATATAACTGTTTTTAAAAGTTACCGTGTTACCACAACAGCAGAGAGAAAATTGATTATTTGTGTTCCAATAACATACTCACTCTTTGTTTGAATACGGTAACTAATTGATTCAGTGTATTACATAGTTAAAATTACTACAAATTCAGGTTTTCGTCACCACCATCAGATGAATATTTTGATAATATTTCATTGATGTTTTATATTTGTTGAGGAATTGTTGGTCACATGTGAAAGTGTAATGTCTGCTAACATGAGAAAGTTTTGGAATGTTAAAAACATCTGAATTGCTGTTAAAGATAAAGTTGAAATGATATTACACAGTCCAAGTTAAAAAGCACATTTTTCAATTTTGCACCGGTTTGATCCGCATCTCAAGAATCAGTGATTTATGATTGTATAGTTTAAAGTTTACTTCACTTTATTTATTTTGCGTCTGCTTCAATTCAGCTCTGGTTCACAATGTTTTATCGTTTCTCATGAGGATAAAAGCATCTGCTGAATGAAGTACTGAGACTGTTCTTCTGGTTAAAGCTGATCTGTGATGCTTCATTTTGTCAAGAATAGTTTTCACACACTTTAGTTTTCATACCATAATACACTGCCATTCAAGAGTCAGTCAAATAATGAAAAGCAATAAATTACTTTTTGTCAGGAATAGTTTTTTTATGCATCACTGCAAACGCTATCAGTTCAGTTTGTCAGTGAAGTGTTTCTAAAGTTTATAACACACAGACATGAAGGTTTCTGTAAGGATCTTTAAAGGATAGTTGATCCGAAAATGATCATTGTGTCAGTATTTACTGCAAAAAAGAAGATATTTTGATTTTGTTTAAAGTCAGTTTTGCTCAAATGTTTTTTGGTTCCTGATGTTCTTCATTTTTATTTCCATTGTTCCACTGAAGAAGAAAAGTCGCACAGGTTTGAGACATCACGAGGACAGTAAAAGATGACAGATCGATCGTTACATGGTGGAGTGTCTCTTTAAGATCCACCGGGTCACGCATGTAAACATGCGTGTTCGACTGTAGAGATGTTTGAACATGGAGTCCGTGGAGAGATGATTCGCACAGATGTGCTGTGAATGTGAAACTCATCAGATGCTGATCTCTGCTTCTCTTCGTGTTTCGTTCAGCTTTTATTAGAAAGTCTAAACAACAGACACTTCTGTCGGTTCACATACAGTGAACACTGTAACTCCATCACACTTATAATATTATACTGATTCATTCAGAACATTTATCAAGTCATTCCTCACAGAAATAATGACTGAGTTCGAACAGGTTTCCTAAACTCTCCTGCCATCTGTCAGTCAAGCAACCAGCCATATTTTTAGTATAGAGATACTGTAATTTTTGTTAGTATTCTGATTTAGATTTTATTTGATATTTTTCTGCTTTCATGTTCATTTTAGTTAATGTTTTAGTATTTTTTTTAATCTCTGTATGTCTATATAATTTTGCATTCATTTTTATTTTAGTTTTAGTTAAGCATCATGTATCAAGCATCAAGTTTTTTTCAACTGCTTTTTTATTTTTAACAATACACACAAATCAAAGAATTGCACACAACATGCAAAACGCCTCACATGTTTTGCAAAATGAAGCACTGCATTCAAAATAGCAAACATTTGTCTTGCATTCCAAACACCTTTGTCATAATATTATGTTTTTGGATATATCATATGCACGCAGTTATTCAAAACCTAAAGCTCTTCTTTCATGAGCTCCCGTGAACATTTCTGCACAAGATTGAAAGTAAGAGAGATGTTGAAAAATTCACAGTAAACACGAAAGCAAGATTGAAAGCAAACTTTTTTTCCTGTAAGCATTAGTGGTTGTGAACAGTAAAGAAACACTGGTAGTTAGGGTTAGTAGTAGTTAGCTTGTGTAGTTACTGATGAATTACTGTGGCTTTCTGATCACTTGTGTTTGAAAAAGGAAGTCAAGATACTTCCTGTTAGATTTGTGTGTGTTACACAGAATTGTGTGTTGTGTTTTGCAAAAAGTAAGAGAATCGTTTTATTTGCAGTGTATATAATATTGTGGTATATAATATTTTTTATGGTTTCAGACTTGTTGTAGTTAATTATGATAACCCAGCTGCAAACTCTGGTCATCGGTTGCGGGTTCAAACTCTTTGAACATCGTGAACAATCGCACTCTTCGTCTCTGCAGAGGGTGGAGCGTTGTATTTGCGTTGCTCTGAGGTTAATGTCGTGTCGCTCCCGCGGCGTTAACGATGGGCGTCTTCCTCGCTCCATTAGAGGCCCTCACGAATGCAGACGGATGAGCTTTTTCCTCTTTTCCATTCTCAGCCCCTGTTATCCCGTGCTGTCAGGAATGCAGGAAACGGTGGCAGAGCACTTCCTGTCTGTGGCTGCATGTGTGAATGACCCAAACGCTTGTTGAGCTTCACGTTAACCCATACAAGTCTGCTTTCATTCTCTAGAACGTCTCTTTCGTTCTCTTTTCTGTGTTTATCGCTGGTGTTCTTTGGCAGAGGTGTGCAGACTCTCAATCACTGCAGTGCTTCCCTCTGATTGGCTGAGTGTGTGTGGTGGGCGGGTATTGTGTGTGTTATTGGCGTGTTTTATAAGTTCATGTCTGATGGAACGCAGGAGCTCTGAGAGTGTTATCTTGATGAAGCTGATGTTGACTGTGTGTTGGTGGAGATGTGTGTTTCTCTCTCAGGTTAAGGTTGCTTTGACCAGTTCGCTCACTAATGGGCTTCACAGCTCCGTTATCAGCGGCCCGCAGATTCATCTGGTTTCCGACATCATTTCCTTTTCCTCCTGCTGATCCCAGAGCTGCGCTCTCTGTCCTCATGATAGTCTCCCTGTTTCTGTGTTTGAATTCAGCTGTAGAGTTTAACCCTATAAAGCTACCGTTTCATGAATTTCTAAGGTCTCTAAATGATTAACATGATCAATCTCTTGCATGTCTTCTGTCTCTGATTGATAGTTTAGAGTGTTTTATCCAGTCAAAGCTACACTTTTAATGTAATTGCTTCAGCTGCTGCTTCTGGTGTCAGATCTTGAGTGATTTTGATCAAGTAAAGGTCAGAATAACTGCAGTAATATCTCCAGATGAACTCTTACTGGACTGAAGCAGCTCAGCTTTACTTGATTCTCCATCAATCATGTTTTAGAGTCTCAAATCTGATCCTCAGGATCTTTTGAGGAGCGTTTGTTTCCAGAAGCTTTACTTTCACTGTTCCTCAGCGGAGGAATGATCTTCACAAGCCTCCAGAACATCTCACATCTTCTGAGGAGCCTTTATTTCTTCATCTCTCAATCACTGCATTATATGTTTGGATCATTTACATCTCATCTCACCGAGACACATTACTGGAGATATAGACCACAGACTCATATTCAGATCAGTTTATATCACTATCTGCTCTACTGTTATAAAGATCTCATTGATTTACAAGCAGCAGATTTCATCATATAATAAATATCAGCATCTGCAGCAAATTCATATTTTTGCTCAGTTTTAGTCTCTGAATAAAACTGTGCTGTTTTTTCTTCATATTCTCACTGTATCAGACTATATGACTTACTAGTCTTATGGGTTGTAGCATCCTGGAGATGTTGTCTGACAGGACTTCTGCTCCGACTCTGCCATTAAATGAACAGTTTTCTCTAAATGCATGTTATAGATCTTAATGTGATTGATTCATTCATGCACATCTTTCTTTTTTTGATCTTGTTTAATGTTAAAGAAAAAAAATGTCAATGCAGTCAAGCATCAGTCTTCTCTCCAGTGATTTATGCTGGTCTTGTCCAATCAATCATAGTGGTTTGTGTAAATCCTGCCCCTTTCCTATAATCAGTGTTGGATGTAACTACTTAGTAATTTATACTTTAATTTAATTACTTTTCCTTGAAAAAGTAAAATAAGGGATTACTCTTTTTCCATAATTTAATTACAGTTAATTTTATGAAATGTAACTTAATGCTGTGTATAGATTGTAGAACATTTATACACGATACAATAGTGAATATAACATCAACATTTTAAAATACATGCTTTTTATGTACCCTTCTCACTTTAAATACTTTGGTGAGTTAATAAGAATATTGGTAACACTTTAGAGTTCCATTCTCACTATTAACTACTTGGTTATTAGCATGAATATTACTGGGATATTGGCTGTTTTATTGTGACTTAAAAATCACATATTAATGTCTTATTCTGCAAGACCTTATTCTAAATCCTTAATCCTACCCAATTCTTAAACTACTTTACTAAGTATGAATAAGCAATAATTAGAACTATATTTTATGCAAAAGTCATAGTTTATAGTTAGTAAATAGTAAGAATTGGACCCTAATCAAAAGTGTGACCAGAAAAAATTATGTAGTTACTTGAAAGAATTAAAATAACCATCTCATGTCCATCCTTGTATCATTAACTTGTCGAGGTTGATATAGGATTTAGAAAGTTATAAGTAATTAAATACTTTTTTAAGAGAGTAATTTGTACAGTAATCTAATTACACTGTTGAAGATGTAATTAGTAACTGGTAATTAATTACTTTTTTGGAGAAATTAGCCCAACACTGGCTGTAATCCACTACAAGCTCACATTTAAGACTTGGCTTCATTTTTGACAGCCACGCCCACATCTCAACATCCAATCAACTACTGATGGATATAACCAAGGCTTACATTTTTGTTCTTTTTGACAGTAATTGTACGAACTCTCAGCTCAGAAACACAAACTCTCTCTGTGTGTGTGTGTCCTGTAGGAGGCGCTGTCGGTGGTGAGTGAGGATCAGTCTTTATTCGAGTGTTCGTACGGAGCGTCTCAGTTTAAGACGGACATGACGGCGTCCACCACCGGTGAATACGGCCCGAGCAAACTCAGTCCCAGAGTGCATCAGCAGGACTGGCTGGCTCCGCCCCCCGGACGCATCACCGTCAAGCTGGAGTGCGGCGCGGGATCCAGGTGAGACACACCTCCAGAGAGTTTAAACCAGGGGTCACACAGAGGAATAATCAGAGATTGTCTTACTATTGGAGAAAGCTGGATCACATGTGCCTTAACTCTTTCCCTGCCAGCGGGTTTGAAAAAGGTTGCCAGCCACCGCCAGCGTTTTTGCTGATTTTCACTAAAATCTCATGGCCCCCAGAATATTTTGTTGTATGAATATTTGAACTTGCAATGCATCAAAATAAAGATAAGACTCTCTAAATTTAAAAAAAAAAAAACAGTTTTATTCCAGCTTCAAGCATTGTTTTTCATCAGCACTTGTATGTAGGTAGGTTTCATAAAAAGAGCAAAAAGCTGAGAAAATCACATTTGTATCAAACACTACATCTGGATCATATTCAGTAATATTATCAAAGTGAAGCTGCAGTAATGTCTCCCAAAGCTTCACAGTCCTTTAACACTTTCTGGATCCACACTTCACTCTCTAGCATCAGGCTGTTTTCATTTATACGCCGTCAGTGTTGATGATCACATTATGTTTCATATGTATATGCTGACATACGAGATGCTCGTTTCTGTGTCTTCATGGTCTGTGTTTTTGATCGAGTGATTCTAGACTCATTCAGGAGATGCGTAACAGCGCCCCCTAGTGTATAACAGTGAAAACATGGAAAATTCCGTGTTTGGCAGGGAAAGAGTTAATAACCAAACACATTACAGCCTTGACATCATTGAATTTCAGTCAGAGTTGTGCAGCACTCAGTCGCTGTTTAAGGATCCTGTAGGAATGATTGAGGAATGAATCGCAAAAAGTCAGTGACTCTTCTTATAAAACAGCATGTTTTTCATGGTAAACTCTAAAAATAGTTCAATCCAAAAGTATTGTTTATTGTAAAACATGTTGAAGATTAGCTGATAGACAATTTTCTGAGCTCCTGAATGCTTCTTTGTGCACGCAGCATGATATCTGATCTCTGTCAATTTAGAAAAATATGGCTCAGAAAATATTTTTATGATAATCAAAAATAGATTTTCATCTGAACATTTAAAAATGCTTATGTACAGCATGCTTTGAAAAAGGTCTGGTTTAGACAGACACACAGAAGCGGCTCTGGATCCCGTCTGCGGTGTTCCTCTGAAGCCGTCAGGACATGTGGCTCTGTGCCGTCTCTATCAGACTCTCAGATTGATTCGGTGGAAAGATGATGATCCAGTGATCTTCTGCCCAGAACAGTCATTGATCATCATAATGTGTTCCTCACCAGATGGAAACCACCTTCAGTTTTCCCAACAAATAGGAGTAAGGCAGACATCAGAGACAGTGCTGTTTTAGTGACATTGAGATACTAGTTTTTATTATTTGGAATTTATTTATATATATATATTTTTAATTTCTGCTTCCTTTTTTTTAAATTGTAGTTAAACATTTAGGAGTTTTTGGTATTTTTGTCCCTTTTTATTAGTTCATATATATATATATATATATATATATATATATATATATATATATATATATATATATATATATATATATATATATATATATATATATATATATATATATAAATTTTATTTCAGTTTTAGTTTTAGTCATTTTAAAAGATCAAAATGAAAGTATTGAAAATGAAATGTTGCTTTGGCAACTTTCTGCAATAAGTTTTTTTAATATTTTATTTTATTTACGATAATGTTTATTAGTATCATTGAGATACTGTTAAAGTTTTCATATATATTTTGATTTAGCTTTTATATTTTCTGTTTTAATTTTATATATATTTTTTTGTTTTGAATGTCTGTATAGTTTTTCTTAATTTTATTTAAATTTTATTTGAATATTTTTATTTTTTCAGATAACATTTGTTAGTATTGTTAAGATACTATATTATTTTTTTTATATACTTTTTGTGTCCATTTTAATTAAATTAAAGTTTTAGTATTATAGTTTTTTATGTTTGTTTCATCTAGTATTCTTTGTGGTTTTGTTTAGTATTTATTTTGTTTCAGGTAAGGAAGATATTTGTGTGTTGTGTAGTGTTAGTGATGATAACCCTGTTGAAGTGACTCACAGCTGATGAAGGTACTGTAAAACAAGCTGGAGCCGCAGGAATCAGTGATCAGATCAGTGTCTGAGCTTCTCTGCTGTCGTTGCTCCTGCATCAGCAGCGCTGGCTGTGTTTTATCAATGCGTGCGAGTTTAGCAGCTCTTTCCATCTCCACGAGGCCAACAGTTGGTCGACACATGAGCGAACGCGTCTGAAGCCTCTGGGCTGTTGATGTGGAGTTTGATGGCACATTCCAGCAGAATCCCTCACATCTGTGTCCTCGTGAAGAAGAGTGAAGAAGTGCTCCGGACAGATTGAGTGTTAGCATCATCCGCCAACGCTCCTCCAGTGTTCACTTTCTGTTTTTGTTTCAGTTCATTCAGGCTGAACAGTGTAACAAACACTCAGTTTGGGGTCAGTAAGATGCGTTTGAAAGTCTCTTCTGCTCACCAAGACTGCATTTATTAGATAAAAAATACAGTAAATATCGTAAACTATTATTAGAATCTAAAACAGCCGTTTTCTGTGTGAATATGTGTTAAAGTGTAATTTATTTCTGTGATGTGCAGCTGTATTTTCAGCATCATTACTCCAGTCTTCAGTGTCACATGATCTTCAGAAATCATTCTAATATGATGATTTGCTGCTCAAGAAACATTTCTGATTATTATCAATGCTGAAAACAGTTGTGCTGCACAATATTTTTGTGGAAACTGAAACATTTTATTTTTCAGGATTCACAGATGAATAGAAAGTTCAAAAGAACAGCATTTATTTGAAATAGAAATCTTTTGGAAAGTCCCCACAATTCAAAGAAACAAACGTGTGTGTGTGTGTGTGTGTGTGTGTGTGTGTGTGCAGGGCCTCTCCTGATGTGTGTGCTGCGGTGAAGGGGAAGGTTTCTCCAGTGATGTACAGCAGCTTTATGGAGGACAAACACGCGCCGCCCAACATGACCAGCAGCGAGCGCAGAGTGATCGTCCCTGCAGGTGACTCTTGTGTTTGTGTCTCATCACTGATGACGACAGACAGCTGCGTGTGCTTCATGCCTCCAGTCAGAGATTCTCTGTAACTTCCTGCTGAGCTGCTGATGCTCACAAACAAAATCCTGTTTTCCCGCTCATGCGGCAGGACAATAGACGCGTGTGCTTACACACATTCATTAGTCAGTGCTTTTATCTGTCAACTAGATTTATGAGTAAAGTACAGTATGAACTGGAATTAGAACTAAATCAACAGTTCACCAAAAAATGATCATTCTGTTATCATTTACTCTCCCTCATTGTGTTCCACACCTGTGTGAATTACTTTCAAAAGAAAGTCAAACCAAAGACAGTAAATTAAAAAAAATTAACTAATTATTCACACATATTTTACTGAAATTAATCACGATTAATTACAATTATTTTCAAATTACATTAACGTTTGTAAATATACTTTTATATTGCAATAATTTCACCTGCAATCTTTGAATTAATGTAGAAACAACATAAAGACAGTATATATTTTAATTATTGTTTAGTGGCATCTTTTTATGACTAAAGGCGAGTGTCACTGACACCAATACTACACATGTCCTTATGAAATAAATACATTTAAAACAGTCTTCACATAAACCCATTATAATAAATGTCATATTTACCTGTGCCCTTCAGCAAGTAAGAAATATACAGAAATTGAATAAAACTAAACTGTAAATTAAATATATATGAATCCCTAAAACTAAGTTATTGATTTCCTCTTTTTGTTTTGTTCTTTGATGAACAGACATCACAGCAGCTGGTTATTATGCTGTTTGGCTGCTATTACTTTAAGAGCTGCCGCTGCTCAACATGACCAGGATCTGACACGCATCGTCTCATAACCTTTTGTATATTATTGCACTTTAATATGAAATTATATACAGTGCACAGGCGCTACGAGTCCAGTATAAACAGGTGAGAGGAAATTGAGTTTTTACTGACATATGACCGGACAACCTCTCATCTGAACGCAGTTCTCTGTTGCTCTACTGAAGCTCGTTTGACTCGTGCCTGGCGCTGAGGTGTAGTGCGCATCTGAACAGTCAGTAGCAGTAGCAGCGAGAGTAAAGCGAGTGCTGTCTGCAGATCCGAGCCTGTGGTCGGCGGATCACGTGCGTCAGTGGCTGGAGTGGGCCGTGAAGGAGTACGGGCTTCCCGAGGTGGACCTGTCTCTCTTCCACAGCATCGACGGGAAGGAGCTCTGCAAGATGAGCAAAGACGACGTCCAGCGCCTGACCAGCAGCTACACGGCCGACATCCTGCTGTCTCACCTGCACTACCTCAGAGAGAGTGAGTGTGTGTCTGCATCATCGCTTCATAACGCTCACAGTCACGTGACTCACTGCACATTCAACATCCAGTAACATGCATTAATACTTCTTCTACCATTGTCTGTCTGAATACTGGATTCTGATTGGCTGGCAGGTATGCACTAAAACCGTTTAATGCACAGGTAGTTCACTGTCAGTTTAATCACTGTTGAATATTAATGCACTGCTTTTATTGAGAGAGAGAGATCTGAGACTGCGCTGCGCACACAGAAACATTAAGAAGCACAAAAACTTGTAATTCACACACAGCTGTCATCACACTCTTTCTCTCTCGATTGATAATTAATTCAAATAAATGTGTTCTTACTGCACTATTTCATCTCTGTGTCTGATTTGAAGCGGGCAGAATGCCATAACTTTTACACAAATATTGTGCTGCAAACATCATTAACAGCTTTAACTTGCCAATGCTTGCAAATGATCATGGTATAATCAGGATAAGGCACAGCATGCCGTGTTATAGCTGTGCGAATCTTTTATACCTGTCCAGGTCATGCTCCCCCCTAAAATCAAATGAGAAAAATATTTTTTATTTTATAATTATATAAAATAAGGTTGTATTTTAATTTCCTTTTTTAAAGATATTTGTGACCATGGACCACAAAACAAGTCATAAGGGTCAGTTTACTGAAATTGAGGTTTATGCATCATCTGAAAGCTGAATAAATAATCTCTCCATTGATGTATGGTTTGTTAGGAGGACAATATTTGTCTGAGAGACAACTATTTGAAAATCTGGAATCTGAGGGTACAAAAAAATCTAAATATTGAGAAAATCATCTTTAAAGTTGTTCAAATGAAGTTCTTAGCAATGCATATTACTAATCAAAAATTAAGTTTTGATATATTTACAGTAGGAAATATACAAAATATCTTCATGGAACATGATCTTTACTTAATATCCTAATGATTTTTGACATAAAAGAAAATTTGATAATTTTGACCCATACAATATATTGTTGTCTATTGCTACAAATATACATATATATATATATATTTTTTTTTTTTTTTCAAGCCAACTTGATAAATTATATTTTGGATGAAATCTTAAGAAATGTTTTGCATTGTGACATTATTGAAACAGAAGCACATTCAGCTTCAGTTCGTACTGTATCACGTACAGTGTTTAGATTATATCATCGTTGAACTGATTTAAATAAGCATGACATGGCAGTGATGAGAATGAGATTTCTGTGCATTACAGTAACTAGAGTTTGATATAAATGTGTCACAATCCAAAACATCTTCATGGTTTGAATGTCAAATATCATAATTGATTTCTTGTTGATGACTTTGGGGTGAAACATGAAGAGGAGATCAGAGTTCTTAGATATGCATGAGATGAGAGAGAGACCGTCTGCCGTCACACACACACACACACACACGTGCACACACAGCATGCATCCACCCTTCTGTCTTCATCTGTCTCTCTTTCGGTCAGCATCGTGTCACAGGATGTTTGTCGAGTTGTTTGATTCTCTTTTTATTTTTCACGTGTCATGGATGTTTTGTTTCTCAGCTCCACTTCCTCACTTGACTTCAGATGATGTTGACAAAGCCTTGCAAAACTCCCCGCGGTTAATGCATGCTCGCAATACAGGTAAGCAGCCCTGTGGCCCCGCCCCTGACTCCGCCCACACTGCTTACACACACTCTGTCTGAAGTGCATGCGGTTCCCCAGCTCTTCTGCATGTGCTGCTGACGCTGAATGAGATCAGACTGTCAGACATGGCTCTCGCTGATCTGTGTCTCAGGAGGAGCCAGCTTCATCTTCCCAAACGCCTCCGTCTTCCCTCCAGACGCCAGCAGAGCAGACGTGAGTTTCCACGGCCGGCGCTCTGGATGGACTCAGCCGGCGTCTGCAGCTAAAGGTCAGTCAGAAGCCCACGTGCTGCACACGTTACGCCGCTGAGGCTCAGGATTAACCTGAACGTGTGTGTGTTCATTAGTTCCTCAGAGTCCTGCTGCCATCTTGAGCAAAACCCAAGAGCAGAGAGCTCCGTTAGGTGAGAGCTGCACTCACAAACACTGACTTTATTTTCATATTCTGTTTCCATTCTAATTTAGTGCTTTTGTCATTCTTATTAGCATTTTTGCCTGTATAGTTTTAATAATTAAGTTTAGTTTGTTCTTTTAGTGCATCAAGTCAAACTAGATGAAAATGAGAAATGTATTGATACACATCTGATTGTTTACCATCACATACAGTACAGACCAAAAGTTTGGAAACATTACTATTTTTAATGTTTTTGAAAGAAGTTTCTTCTGCTCATCAAGCCTGCATTTATTTGATCAAAAATACAGAAAAAAAAATGTAATATTGTGATAAATTATTACAATTTAAAATAATAGTTTTTAAATTTATTATACTTTAAATGATCATTTATTTCTGTGATGCAAAGCTGAATTTTTAGGATCATTATCACATGATCCTTTAGAAATCATTCTAATATGATGATTCATTATCAAAGTTGGAAACAGTTCTGCTGCTTAATATTTTTTCAGAACATGTCATACTTTTTTAGGATACTTTGATGAATAAAAAGTAAAAAAAAAAAAAAAAAAGAAGCTATGTTTTTAAAATATAAATATTTTGTAATAACAATATACACTACTGGTCAGTAATTTGGGGTCAGCAATTTTTTTTTCTTTCTTTTTTTTTTTTAAATAAAATCAATACTTTTATTCAGCAAGGATGTGTTAAATTGATAAAAAAGTGATAGTAAAGATAGTAAAAAAATTTTTTTTTTTGAATAAATGCAGTTCTTTTTAACCTTTTATTCATCAAATATATTAGACAGCAGAACTGTTTCCAACACTCATAATAAATCAGAATATTAGAATGATTTCTAAATGATCATGTGATAGACTGGATGTTACATGTGACACTGAAGGCTGGAGTAATGATGCTGAAAATTCAGCTTTGCATCACAGGAATAAATTATTTTTTTTAAAGTATATTCAAATAGAAAACTATTATTTTAAGTTGTAATAATATTTCACAATATTACTGTTTTTTCTGTATTTTTGATCAAATAAATGCAGGCTTGATGAGCAGAAGAGACTTCTTTCAAAAACATTAAAAATAGTAATGTTTCCAAACTTTTGGTCTGTACTGTACATAATCACTATGAATTTTTTCAAAGTCACTTTGGATAAAAACATCTGCTAAATTAATAAATGTTAATGTAGCTTATTGAGCTTAATAACTCTTTTTAACATCATGCACATCCCACACTTTTTTCCTCATCCATGCATGTTTATCATGCTAAATAGTGAATTATGCAAGATCATAAACAATACAGATTTCTTCTGATTTTGTGTTGTACCTAGAACTGCCCTCCAGTTCTTTGTGATCGCAGTACCACGCAAAACCATAAATGATAAATCTGTATGAAGTTTTGAGTTCAGAGAGAGCGAGGGATCATATCAAGTCTTGATTTTAGTGCTGTTAAATGATTAATCACATCCAAAATACACGATTATTTGTTTGACAGCACTACTTTATTATTCTATGAATCATCGGAAGTGCATCACTAGGATGGTGTCTCATGTTTGTTTGTCATCTTCTTCTTAGATCCGTATCAGATTTTAGGGCCGACGAGCAGCAGGCTGGCGAATCCAGGTGAGAGTCAAAGTCGTCAGGTGTAAAAGTGCTTTTCACGCATTGTTTTAAAGCATCATTACAAAACCTTATGATGTTAATATTTATATAATATCTTATATCTTCATGCATTATAGTTGCAATTATACTTATTAGTTAATTTTTAATGCTAATTTTCCCTGTTTAGTAAATCTGGCCCTGAATGGACAGCCCTAGTGGTGATGTGTGTGTGTGTGTGTGTGTGTGTGTGTGTGTGTGTGTTTCAGGTTCGGGTCAGATCCAGCTGTGGCAGTTCCTCCTGGAGCTTCTGTCCGACAGCTCCAACTCGTCCTGCATCACATGGGAAGGAACCAACGGCGAGTTCAAGATGACGGATCCGGACGAGGTGGCGCGGCGCTGGGGCGAGAGGAAGAGCAAGCCCAACATGAACTACGACAAGCTGAGCCGAGCCCTGCGCTACTACTACGACAAGAACATCATGACCAAAGTGCACGGGAAACGCTACGCATACAAGTTCGACTTCCACGGCATCGCGCAGGCCCTGCAGCCGCATCCGCCCGACTCCTCCATCTACAAGTACCCAGCCGAGCTGTCCTACATGAGCTCGTACCCGCACCCGCAGAAGATGAGCTTCGTGTCTCCACACACTCAGGCCATGAACGTCGCCTCGTCCGGCTTCTTCAGCGGCCCGGGTCCGTACTGGAACGCTCCGGCGGCGGCGGGAATCTACAGCGGGCCGCGACACCCCGCCGCGCACATGCCCTCGCATCTGGGCTCCTACTACTAGACATCTCAAACATCTCAAGAACACACCAGACTGGAGAGAGCAAACCGTCCGCCGCCACCGCCGGAGAAAACATCTGCGATCCGCTCGCAGATCCAGGAGTTTAGCGGGAATGTCAAAGTGTTAAAGAGCCGCTGCATGAGCAAGTACTTATTTGCATATATGTGACCCTGGAGCACAGAAGCAGTCATAAGTAACACAGGTATATTTCTAGCAATAGACAATAATACATTGTATGTGTCAAAATTATACATTTTTCTTTTATGCCAAAAATCATTAGGATATTTAAAGGGGTCATATGATGCGATTTCAATTTCTCCTTTCTCTTTGGAGTGTAACAAGCTCTTGGTGAATAAAGAAGATCTGTGAAGTTGCAAAGACTGAAAGTCTCAAATCCAAAGAGATATTCTTTATAAAAGTTAACACTCGTCCACGCCCCCCTGAAATGTCTCGTATAAACACGCTCCCACATCTCTACGTCACTATGTGGGAAGATTTGCATAACGCCGCCCAGATGTTCACACAAAGAAAGAAGGCGTACCTTTTATTCTGGTTGTAGTATTGTTGATGCCGCCGCTGCCATGTCGTATAGACGCTGTGTGTTTCACTGTGAAAGAGAAACTACTTTGTCTGGCCTCTGCTCACTCAAGGCCGCGGTGTGTGACGCTGTTTCGTTGAGAAAGCGAAACTACTTTGTTTGTCCTTCCAAAAGAAGACACGACTAGAAATCATGTTTATATCATGTTTATAATGTGTTTTATGTTTTTGTCTCGTCGCTCCGGCCGGATAAGGCTTCACAATATGTTAAGAGGCGTAACATTTCCGTCACACGCTTGAGGCATTCGGCCAATCACAACACACTGGATAGCTGGCCAATCACAGCACACCTCGCTTTTCAGAGCGATGAGCTTTCAGAAGGCGGGGCATAGAGGAGAAACAATAATGTACAGTATGTGAAAAATAATGTTTTTTTTAACCTTAAACCGCATAAAC
>JANHFF010001502.1:75000-85000 GCA_024542945.1 allo-octoploid hybrid of Carassius auratus x Cyprinus carpio | reverse complement strand
CTGAATATTAGCATTGTTTGTTGAAAATCAGATTTGGGTAGTTCTGCTGTAAAAGGTCGAGCAAGCACCAAGCTCTGTGTGTGTCTATGTGTGTGTGAGTGTGTGTGTGTGTGTGTGTGTGTGTGTGTACAGGTTTATATATCCTGGTGGGGACTTAAATCTGAATACACACAGACTCGTGGGGACTCGTGTCACTGTAGGGACCTAAATTGAGGTCCTCATGGGTACAGAAGATAATAAATCATAAAGAATGAGTTTTTTTTTTTTTTTTTTTGAGAAAGTAAAAATGCAGAAAGTTTTCTGTGAGGGCTAGGGTTAGTTGTAAGGTTGGTGAAGGGCAATAGAAAATACAGTTTGTATAAAAACAATTTCGGCTGAGGAGAGTCCCTACAAGGATAGCTGACCAGACGTGTGTGTACAGGTAGTTAATTGGTGGGTAGTCGTGTGATAACGTACAGTTTATTTTGGCATAATGACAGTCTTCTGCATTTGTATTTGCTGTTTCAACAGCAAACTGGCAGGAAAACTCAAAAACTCAAAAACTTTCAGTGTTGTTAATGACTCTCAGTCTGCTTGAGAAGATTTTATAGCTTGCAGAAATGCAGATTTTCATGACAGATCAGTCAAAAGGTCTGTAAATAATGAAGGTGTGGAAGCCAAAGATTCATAATGTTCCCACACTGAGATCATCAGTTCTGAAACACACGGATGTTTCAGTGAAGATGTTGGCGATGATGACAGTTAATCCACCGAATGAAGTTAATTAGTGCTGAATATGCAGTGAGGTCTAGAGGGTCATGTACATCAGTGTGATAATCACACCCGACACATACCGCTGCTTTAACACTGAGTGTGTGTGTGTGTGTGTGTGTGTGTGTGTGTGTGGCCTTTGATCTGCTCTGACACACTTAAACACACTTCCCACAGCGTGTCACAGCAGAGGTCATGTGCTGTCTGCCGCTCACTGCCTTTCATCCACCTGTGTGTGTGTGTGTGTGTGTGTGTGTGTGTGTGAGAGAGAGAGAGAGAGAGAGAGTTTCAGGTTTGTCTGTGTGATGATCAGAAAGCTGCTCACTTTGTGAAAGACGCAGAAATCAGTCAAATCATGTTCTGCTTTAATTATGTCAGCAGGTTTGTGTTCTGCTTAATAGTTCACCCAGAAAATGAAGATTTGCTGAAAATGTGCCTCCCAAGATCAGGATGAGTGTGTTTCTTCATCAGGTTTGTAGAAATGTAGCACTGCATCAGTGTCTCAGCAATGGATGCTCTGCAGTGAATGGGTGCCGTCAGAATGAGAGTCCAAGCTGATAAAAACATCACAATAATCCACAAGTAATCCACAGCACTCCAGTCCATCAGTGAACATCTGGAGAAGTTTTTGTTTGATTCTTTATTTCTTTATTGACAGATGATCGTATGTTTATGCAGAACGAGACCCAAGTGTGAACCTGTGTGTGTCTCTCAGAACAGAACAGAAGAACTCTGATACAGTGTTAACCTGCTATTTCCTCTCTTCAGGGAGTGTCAGCATGTGTGTGTGTGTGTGTGTGTGTGTGTGTGTGTGTGTGTGTGTGTGTGTGTGTGTGTGTGTGTGTGTTAGCGTGTGAAGGGCCGTCGGAGCAGCTGTTCCTGTCACTGCGTCGATCTGCAGTCATTACGCGCTCGGACCGAAGGGACTTCAGTCTGGAGTGTGTCCCCATCCGTCCCCACGGAGGGACCTGCGCAGCTGCTGCTTCTGCTCCAGGGTGCCTCTGGCTTCCTGTGGGAACACAAATGTCCTGATCTAAAACATGCTGATCGGAACGGCCAATTATTTAATCATCTCTCTGTGTCAGCTGATCGTTACTGAACACCCTGATCTGTGGTGCGTGAAACTCAGGCATATTTAAAGACATACTGAGCATCATGTCAGCAAAAACAACACTTTTATAAACAAATATATAAATAATGAATGTATAAAAATAAAAAAATAAATAATAACCTATTCCTAATATAAACATATAATTTTATTAATACAGTGGATAAAGTGCACTCAGGAAAAGTGTAAACAAGAGTTGTGGGTATTTTTAGTATTATTGCAATGATAATGATAAATAATAATAATGACAATAAACAACAGCGGAGGTAATTCGGCACCTTAAATATATATATATATAGCCTACAGTGTGTGTGTGTGTGTGTGTGTGTGTGTGTGTGTGTGTGTGTGTGTGTGTGATACGCACTTTGTAACAGCTTCTCTCAGAAATTGCTAGTAAATTTATAAATAATTACACTTTGGCGTGCCTACCATACGCATGTGTTTGATCTGCATATAATATTGAGTTTCACTGGCGTACAGTACGCATAAAAGTGCGAATAATCCCGCCTCGGAGCTGAATAAACACTGAACTGCATCAGAGAGACTCGAACCTGTGACGCCAGTCGAATCTTCCGCCCCCTCCCTCCTCTCTCTCTCTCTCTCTCTCTCTCTCTCTCTCTCTCTCTCTCTCTCTCTCTCTCTCTCTCTCTCTCTCTCAGTCTCTGGTTCATTAGAGATCATGTCAGGATGGGAGGATGATGAAGATGATGGCTCTCTGGGTTTCTCTCCGTGAGCTGCGGGCTGGAAGGTGAGATCAGCGTCTTCTTCATCATCACTGAAGACTGAGAGCTGGAGAGGATGAAGAGCGAGTGAATGAATGAACGCGCTGTCGGGTACGTGTCGTATTTACTCCTCCATCACTGTAATCGCAGTTTCTCCGTGTTTCGGAGGAGCATTGTAACTGAATGATGGCTTACATAAGGGCTGAACGACGAGCGCTCGGTAATCTAAGAATCCTCCTCCTCATCATCACCATCATCATCGTCTTCCTCGCGGAGGAGCAACAGTGATGAAGATCGTGGCTTCAGTAAAACATTTACGAGCTTTTCTCTTCCCGACATATGTGCTGCTTCTGTGTGTGAACCTGGCGCCTGTGGGCTTCTGCTCATCATCGGCTCGGTTTGAGTGGGTTCTGATCCCGCACCGTCTCCATGGAAACCTTAAAAACCCCGTAGACGCGATCTCTCTCTCTCTCTCTCTCTCTCTCTCTCTCTCTCTCTTGAAGTTGAAGTTACTTTATTGGCATGACATTTGTGTTACAGTATTGCCAACGCATTTTAGATGTGTACAATACAGAATATAATTACATCACCATAGTAATAAAGGAGACAATAAATGAGAGAATAAATAGTAAATAAATAAATAAATAAATACAATCAAATAAGAATAATAACAGCAGACAGTATTTCTAATATTAATTATAATAATTACATTTATATACAGTGAATAATATGTAATAAAAAAAAAGCTAATTAATATTATGAATTAACCATTTCATTTGGTGTGCATGGTGTATACACTGCAAAAAAAAAAAATTCTCTTATTTAGTTTTTTTAGTATCTTGTTTTCTAGCATAAATATCTAAAAATTATTGAATAAAGATGAATTTATTGTACAAGAAAGATGGCTTAATATATTATGTCTTGTTTTCATATATATATATATATATATATATATATATATATATATATATATATATATATATATATATATATATATATATCAAAAATGTGTTAGTTTTCCCTTAAAACAAGAAAAAATATCTGCCAAAGGGGCAAGAAAAATAATCTTGTTTAGCCTTTGAATTAAGATGATTTTTCTTACCCCACTGGCAGATATTCTTGCTTGTTTTAAGGAAAAACTAAGAACATTTTGATAACTTTTTTTTTTTTTTAGAAAAGAATATCTTAAATCTTAATATCTTGAATCATTTTACCTGTCAAGTAAATGCATCTTGATTCAAGAATGTTTAGATATTTATACTAGAAAACAAGACACAAACACTAAGTAAGAGAATCATTTTTTGCATCGAAATAATTTAGAATGTCATGGAAAAGTTCATTTATTTCAGTAATTCAACTCAAATTGTGAAACTCGTGTATTAAATAAATTCAGTGCACACAGACTGAAGTAGTTTAAGTCTTTGGTTCTTTTAATTTTTTGCAGTGTATATATTTTGCAGCTAGTTTGACTGCCTTGTCATGCTCTCTGAGTATATAGTGTAGCTCTCTCTCTCTCTCTCTCTCTCTCTCTCTCTCTCTCTCTCTCTTTCTCTCTCTCTCTCTCGTGGGTTAATTCGTCCGCTTCTTCCTCAGTCGGTTTAGTTCCAGAAGGCTCAGATTCGCGGTGCTCAGGCGGTGATTGTGCCAGCGTTGCATAAGTCATGTAAGTTTTCATCCACACGAAACTTCACGGAGAGGTTCATTCTTCCTCCTCTCAGAGCTTCTTGTGATGTTCAGTGAACCGCGTCCTGTTCTCTCTCCTACAGATCCTCAGAAACCTCAGCTCTGACGATCTGGAGCAGAGGCCTGCGTGTAAACCATTATATTTAATCAAGCATCCAGCTGTCTTCTACAGCAAATGATGCTTCGTGTGAATTATGAATTCTGTTAACAACCAGTGAAAGATTTGAACACAATAATAAGCATTTCATAAACTGTTTTTCTATTACCCTTCAAGCATCAGGCTTTAAAAGTGTAAAAGCATTACCAAATCACTAAAACAGGCCATGAGTAAACACAAGAGCTTTATTATTTGTTAAATATCACATATTGTCTGTATTATGTAACATGTCACCTTAATTAGAAATGTTCAATAACTGGAACATTCAGTGATAATAAAGTGATTTCAATCATTTTGACACGTAAGAAAATCTTAATGTTGTCATTTTTCACATAGTAACAGTGAAATGTAAAGGAAAAATGAAAATTAAGAAAGAAACTGAAGAGCTTTTCCACAGATATTCTTGTTAAAATATCAAGCATGATGTTGTTCTCCTGGATAATTTGTAGCAAAACTTTATGATCTGAAATTATTAGTTTCCGTCCCCAAACCGGAAGAAACTTTGACAGTTCTGGAGTTTCAGATTTTGGCAGAGTTCCTCACTGCAGATTTAATGACATGCATGAGCTCCTAACTAAATGAATGTCTATTTGAGACGCATGTCTTCTGCTGGTTATGATCATAGACTGTACATGATTGAATTATTGGGTGCTGTCCGTGAACATTTGATTGTTATGCCTACACCAGCGTCCACGGAGCGTCAGGGAGTCTCTTGACCCACAGGTTTGCAAACGAGGCTCTGGTTTGTCAGGTTTACGAATGCGGCGTGTTCCCGACGCTTCTGGAACGCTGCAGAACGCTGCCACTTCACTTGGCACATTGTGAGCACTGACGGACCGAGCCGTGTGTTGCCATGGTGATGGTGGCTCATGTTTCCCAGCGAGAGACAGAAAAACTCCCTCCTCCACCAAACACGGCAAACATGCTCAAACTCTTCAGGTCAGCAGGATTTCAGCCGCACAAAACTAGAGAAACAGCGAGCGTGGCGAGACCGGAAACTGTGTGTGGACGGGTCTGACACCGGTTTCAGAAATCACACTGAAAAATGATTCTCTTACTTAGTAACGTTGTCTTGTTTTCTAGTATAAATATATATGGGGTAAGAAAAATACTCTTAATTCAAAGGCTAAACAAGATTATTTTTCTTGCCCCATTGGCAGATATTTTTGCTTGTTTTAAACTAAAACTAATTACTTTATCATTTACTTTATCATTGTTCTTTATCATCTTGATTCAAGAATGTTTAGATATTTATACTAGAAAACAAGACACAAACACTAAGTAAGAGAATCATTTTTGCAGTGTTTGTACTTTCATATTTGGAAATCAACCTCAGTTGTGTATGACTTTAGGCCAGAGTAAATTATTTTTGTGTGTCAGTTTAACTAGATTTTTGTCAGTATTTATGATAGTAGAAGTCTAAAGTACTTCTAATGTCATAATAGTACAAATATAGTATAATACCTCATATCATAATGAAATCTGAGGATGATCAGGATGCATGGTCAGTTTCTGTGACACACTCTCTCTCTCTCTCTCTCTCTCTCTCTCTCTCTCTCTCTCTCTCTCTCTCTCACACACACACACACACACACACACACTCATTGAGATCAGAAATATTATTGTTTTCAATCTAACTGGCCTTTTGTCATAACTGCTCTTTAAATTTACTCATAAATGAATTGCATTATATTTATATGTACATTATATATAGTACTGTATATTTTATGAAATATTGTTTAAGATCTTGAAGTCATTTAGGTGTAGATGTTATGAAACTCGGTTTGTTATAGTCGAGGATGACATGCACGTTCTTCTAAATTACAACAATGACATCATCTGAAACGTTCTGGAATTTGATGATGGTCTTGTGATGATGTGGAGTGTATTTTAGAAATGCATGTTTTAAAGGTCATGTGACGAAACCCTCAGAAATTGTGAGCAGCGTTTGTCAATCATCTCAAGATTTGCTCTTGTGGTTTAGGTGTCGATGTTCTCGTGTTTTATTTATTCGCGCCGCCCACAGATCTCCTCCAGCCCACCGTGATGCTGGTTCTGCACCAAAAGCCCAGCGAGATTGAAGGAATATGAAATATTTAACGCAGCCCGTGCTCGCAGTGACCTACTGAGGGAGAGAGGGCTGTTTATCAATGCCAGAAATAGACTTGGTGTTAGAGGATCCAGAGACGCTGCGGTGACGGACACAGCTCGCTCTCGTGGTGAGAAACCGTGCGATCGACTGGCGTTTGCAGTGTTTGTGCTGAGTCAGGCGGTGTGTGAATTACCCAGCATCCCTCAGCGGCACAAGGCTCAGGTGAGCTGCTGTGTGTTCAGGTGTGTGTGTGTTTGCACAGTGATTACAGCTGCGTTCAGCAAACACCTCTGAGACCAGAGCTCCATGTTCAGCTCACAAGAAGCCCTTCCTCTGGCCGGAGACAGCTTCTTCATCAGGTCTTTGAGAGAGTGTGAACTGCACTGCAAAAAAAATATTTTCTAAGTATTTTTGTCTTGTTAAAATGACTTGTTTTCTGTATAAAAAAAAAAATATATATATATATATCACATTTTTGTTATTTTGTTGTTTAAAACAAGCAAAAATATCTGCCAATGGGGCAAAAAAATTATCTTGTTTAGACTTTAAGATTATCTTTCTTACCCCACTGGCAGATATTATTGTTTGTTTTAAACAAAAACTAACAAAATGTGACTTTAATATCTTAAATCATTTTACTTGTCAAGTAAATGCATCTTGATTCAAGAATGTTTAGATATTTATACTAGAAAACAAGTCAAAAGGCTATATAAGAAAATTATTTTTTGCAGTGTGTGAACTCTCACCGTGTGCTGTAAGGTCAAAGGTCACAGCCTGAACATGGACGTGTTTGTAAATGAGACTCCTTTAAAGGGTTAGTTCACCCAAAAATGAAAATTCTGTCATTAATTACTCACCCTCATGTCGTTCCAAACCCTAAGACCTTCGGAACACAAATTAAGATGTTTCTAATGGAATCTGAGAGCTCTCTGACCCTCTGATATTACTACGATCAACGCACTGAAACATCGGTAAAATAGTCCATGTGGCATCAACAGTTCAACTGTCATTTTACGAAGCTACGAGAATACTTTTTGTGTGTAAAGAAAACAATAATAACATATTTTATACAACGATTCTTCTCCCTGAGTTACCGTCTTCCATCATGTTGGAGAGTATCCCAGAACATAATCAACGTAATCAGCGTGGTTTACGCTTAATAGAAAGCGTGTGCATGCTGAACGTAAACAACACTGATTGTAGGTCCTTGCTATGTTTCTGTTTGTTGATATCCTTGCTGCCTGTGTAGGGTCAGAAAGCTCTCGAGTTTCATCAAAAATATCTTAATTTGTGTTCTGAAGATGAACAAAGGTCTTACGGGTTTGAAACGACATGTGGGTAAGTGATTAATGACAGAATGTTCATTTTTGGATGAACTAACCCATTACAGAGATTCACAATGACATTATGTCATTTACTTGCCCTCCAGTCGTTCCAGACCTGTGTGACTTTCTTTCTACTTCTGAACATTAAAGATGATGTTGGTAACCAAACAGTGGATAGTTTCTATTGACTTCCATAGTATTCTTTTTTCATACAGTGAAAGACAGTACACACATTCTGTGACTGTGGTTTGATTTAGTGACGTGACATACAGCCAAGTATGGTGACTCAGAATTGGTGCTCTGCATTTAACCCATCCAAAGTGCACACACACCGTGAACACACACCCATTTGGCAGCCATTTGGGAGCGGTTGGGGGTTCGGTGCCTTGCTCAAGGACACCTCAGTCGTGGTATTGCTGGCCGAGACTCAAACCCACAACCTTAGGGTTAGGAGTCAAACTCTCTAACCATTAGGCCACGACTTCCCCACATGCTGGAGTAGATCTACTGTATGAACTGTGTTGTGGTCCTGTGATCAGACTTATGGAGCTGGGGCTCTAAGCGCTGGTTTGGGTTGGTTTAATGCAGGATGCGTGCAGCTAAACGTGTAATACCATGCTTTGTCAGTGTGTGTGTAACGGTGGTCAACCGGTTTAACAGGGTTAACTGTTATTGCAGTTTACAGTATGTGGAGTTGGTTGTTAATCACTGTTTTATTTGCACATTTTTTTACTTCTGGTCTTAATGAAGAAACCTGCTGTAATCCTGCACTGGTCTTGATGATGATGATGATGATGCTGTGTGCAGTTGCATTCATGCATTCAGCAGAGGCTTTTATCCAGAGCATTTGTTCAGGTGATGGTTGTGTGAATGTGGTTTGATGTGTGATTGCGATGAAGGATCTCGTTCTGTGTTGGTCCTTCATGACATCCAGCAGAAGCTGCAGCTCATGTTTATTTATACTGATCTCAGTGATGTGTGTGTCCAGCTTCACATCAGACACCTGACAGCAGCCCTACAAAACTGTAAAATTATTTAAACCTGGTAAAACATGTAGGCCTACTTGAAGTACTAGTCTGTTAGTATTAGCTGGAAACATCAGCAAATTGGCCCAAAAATCTAATCAGCATTTACACACATGGGCTGGTAAGAGTGTAACGGTACACAAAATGATGGTTTGATACTTTGTCTTTAAATAAAATAGTATCAATAATGATAAAAAAACACTTCATACTGCAGTTTATGCTGTTGTTGTAAATGAAGTCCTTCCATGTTTAGATGCAAAATATTTAAGCAAAATGCCTATTTTTGTGTCAGAATTTTTGCACTCCCATTCTTCTGTGCTCTGTTTGTTTGACACATGTATACGATGGCGCTTATTAAGAGAAATTTAACAGAGTCATTTCATTTGCTGTTGGACAAGCCTTTCTGCAAAATGAAAATACTGGTGTGAATTTCTAATGTTTACAGATAATGATACAACTGTAAGATGTAAGTGTTCTAGTGAGTGAGAATGTTCCAGTGTTCTAGTGTTCCGGTGAGTGACAGTGTTCCAGTGTTCTAGTGTTCCGGTGAGTGACAGTGTTCCAGTGTTCTAGTGTTCCAGTAAGTGACAGTGTTCCAGTGAGTGACAGTGTTCCAGTGTTCTAGTGTTCCAGTGAGTGACAGTGTTCCAGTGTTCTAGTGTTCCAGTGAGTGACAGTGTTCCAGTGTTCTAGTGAATGACACTGTTCCAGTGTTCTAGTGAGTGACAGTGTTCCAGTGTTCTAGTGTTCTAGTGTTCCAGTGAGTGACAGTGTTCCAGTGTTCTAGTGTTCCAGTAAGTGACAGTGTTCCAGTGTTCTAGTGTTCCAGTGAGTGACAGTGTTCCAGTGTTCTAGTGTTCTAGTGTTCCAGTGAGTGACAGTGTTTCAGTGTTCTAGTGTTCCGGTGAGTGACAGTGTTCCAGTGTTCTAGTGTTCCAGTAAGTGACAGTGTTCCAGTGTTCTAGTGTTCTAGTGTTCCAGTGAGTGACAGTGTTCCAGTGTTCTAGTGTTCCAGTGAGTGACAGTGTTCCAGTGTTCTAGTGTTCCAGTGAGTGACAGTGTTCCAGTGTTCTAGTGTTCCGGTGAGTGACAGTGTTCCAGTGTTCTAGTGTTCCAGTGAGTGACAGTGTTCCAGTGT
>JANHFF010001502.1:7500-67500 GCA_024542945.1 allo-octoploid hybrid of Carassius auratus x Cyprinus carpio | reverse complement strand
ACCTCAACGGCTTCGTGACGGCGTTCTTGTTCTCGATAGAAACGGAGACGACCATCGGCTACGGCCACAGGGTGATCACTGACAAGTGCCCCGAGGGCATCTTGCTGCTGCTGGTGCAGTCGGTGCTGGGCTCCATCGTCAATGCCTTCATGGTGGGCTGCATGTTCGTGAAAATCTCACAGCCCAAGAAGCGCGCAGAGACTCTGGTGTTCTCCACCAACGCCGTCATCTCCATGCGTGACGGCCGTCTTTGTCTGATGTTTCGCGTCGGAGACCTGCGGAACTCACACATCGTGGAGGCGTCCATTAGAGCCAAACTGATCAAGTCCAAACAGACCAAGGAGGGAGAGTTCATCCCTCTCAATCAGACGGACATGAACGTGGGCTACGACACCGGAGACGACCGGCTCTTCCTGGTGTCTCCGCTCATCATCTGCCACGAGATCAATCAGCACAGCCCCTTCTGGGAGATCTCCAAAGAGCACCTGGCCCATGAGGAGCTGGAGATCGTGGTGATCCTGGAGGGCATGGTGGAGGCCACAGGTACGCCACAGTCATTGCACTCAGAGATTACATTTACACATAGTGAATTTGGGAGATGCTTTTATCCAAAATCACTTGCATTGCATTGAAGGTGTGCATTTGATCAGTTCATGCATTCCTTGGGAATCAACCCCATAACCATGGCGTTTCTAGAGATGTGCTGTACTGTTTGCACTCAGAAATTGCATTTACATGTAACACATTTGGCAGATGCTTTTATCCAAAATCAGTTGCATTAGATTGCAGGTATGCAGTGGATTGGTTCATGCATTCCCTGGGAATCGAACCCATGACTGTGGCATTTCTAGAGACATGCTCTACTGTTTGGACTCAGAGATAAGCTTACACGGTGCATTTGGAAGACACTTTTATCCAAAACTGCTTGCATTGCATTGAAGGTGTGCATTTGATAAGTTCATTCATTCCCTGGGAATCGAACCCATAACCATGCCATTTGTAGAGACATTCTGTTCTGTTTGCACTCAGAGATTACATTTACATGTAACACATCTGGCAGTTCTTTTTTCCAAAGTCACTTGCATTTCAGGTATGCAGTGGATTGGTTCATGCATTCCCTGGGAATTGAACCCATGACCATGGCATTTCTAGAGATATGCTGTACTGTTTGCACTAAGAGATGTTTACATGTAATGCATTTGGCTATTGCATTTATCCAAAACTGCTTGTGTTGCAATGAAGGTGTGCATTTGACCAGTTCATGCATTCCCTGGGAATCGAACCCATGACAGTGGCATTTCTATGGACATGCTCTACTGTTTGCACTCAGAGATTACACTTACACGGCGCATTTGGAAGACATTTTTGTCCAAAACTGTTTGCATATCATTGAAGGTGTGCATTTGATCAGTTTGAGCATTCCCTGAGAATCAAACCAGTGACCGTGGCATTGCTAGACATGATCTCATGTTTGAGTCCAATTAACTTCTTATTTCTCAGAGATTACATTAACAGGTAGTGCGTTCATCAGATGCTTTTGTTCAAAACAACTTGCATTGCATTGAAGATGGGCATTTGATCAGTTCATGGATTTCTTGGGAATCGAACCCATGACCATGGCATTTCTAAAGAACTACTCCACACTTTGTACTCAGAGATTACATTTACTTCTTCATGCTTTTATCAAAATTGCTTGCTTTGCATTGAAGGTGTGCATTTGATCACTTCACGCATATGCTGGGAATCGAACCCCTGACCTTGAAATTGATTTGAGTTACAGGAAGTTTGTTGCGTTGAATAGAAAAAACTCCATAACTGACCATATTAAGTAGAACTCATACTGAATGAGCAATATCAGATGTCTTATTCCCAGCATTCCCTGGAAATCGAACCCCTGACCGTGGCGTTTCTAGAGACATGCTGTACAGTTTGCAGTCAGAGATTACATTTACATGTAATGCATTCGGCAGATGCTTTTATCCAAAATCGCTTGTGTTACACCTGGCTCGGGGATGTAACATTGAGGGAGAAGACACAGTAGGAACAGTAGGAACTGCAAGTGAATGGATGCACAAGGTGAAGTTGTCAGTGCTAGTGAATGGATGCGAAACACAGCATCATGTCATAAAATTGGAGCATGGCTCTGGCAAACTGCCCAAGCTACAGCTAAGCCATGCATTAAGTGTGACTCGGACTCTGTAATGAGTGAAGGAAGGGTTAGAATAGATGACATATCAACTGTGACCAAACAGATAAATGGGACAACAAATTCTCCAAATCTTTCAGATGATTTTGGATAAAATAATTGCGTTCAAAGGTATGCAGTGGACTGGTTCATGCATTTGCTTCTCTTTGGACTGCACACAGAGAGTAAATGTTGCAGCTTAATGTTCTGTTATTTTGAGACTGAGCATGATATTATGTTGAGCATAAATTACTTTAAAGTAGTAGTTGCACCTGCCAGTGCCTGCATGTGTTTATGTGTGCTATCGCCAGTTAAGAATCAGTTACAAAAATTAAAGGTAACTTGATGTCTATTTTTGATGTTTTTACTTAATACAGTGTTTTGTCTTAATACAAGTTATTGTCAGATACATAAAGTATTTGATATCAAAGTGTAGTTTAATGTAGAGAAATATTGTTTTTATTCTTTTAAGATCACAGTACTGATAAGTATTGGTTTTTAAACTTAGATGGTTTAAAGCAGTTGATTAAAGTTAGCTTGTTGGTTTGTACAGTGCTCTTGTACTTGTCGCTGACAGCGTATTTGTGACAGCATTATCATATTAAGACGGTAACTGATGCGTTAACATTAAAACAGATCAGGTTACTTATTCATGAGGATAACTACAGGATAACTAGCATTGACTAGCAGACAAATGATGTATTTATGTTTCCTATAAAGCCGTTCTGATCTAAATACTCAATCTAAACGAAGAAGAAACTGAAATATCATTTTTGTCATGTTTTGATCACTGCAACATTCCCAGACCTCCACTCGAGTGATTTCACAGGTTTCATCATTGCACTATTATTCTAACGAGGAATGAGGAGAGTATCCCAACCTTTGACGAGTTGCAGTGTGCACTGATAAAAACCGTGTTCTGTGCCTGTTACTTTGGTTTGCTGACATGCATGTTAATTAGTTAATTTTGTCTATATTTGCATACGTGGCTAATCGAATCAGTGTTAATTTCATATTGTGGTATTGGAATTAGCTTACGACTCGTATCTTAGTGAGTAATTAGTCAGTTCAACCAGAGTGTATTTATATTAACCCTTCTATCTCTGGTCATCACTGTCCAACTAGATAACCACAGAACTGAATAAATAATCTCTCTTGATTATTGATGTATGGTTTGTTAGGAGGACAATATTTGTCTGAGATACAACTATTTGAAAATCTGGAATCTGAGGGAGCAAAAAAATCTAAATATTGAGAAAATCATCTTTAAAGTTGTTCAAATGAAGTTCTTAGGAATGCATATTACTAATCAAAAATTAAGTTTTGATATATTTATGGTAGGACATTTACTAAATATCTTCATGAACATGATCTTTACTTAATATCCTAATGATTTTTGGCATAAAAGAGAAATGTATAATTTTGACCCATACAATGTATTGTTGTCTATTGCTACAAATATACCTGTGCTACTTATGACTGCTTCTGTGCTGCAGGGACACAAATATGTTTTTTTTTTTAATAATAATAATATTTCAGTAAATGGTAAGATTTTCAGTTTTCAGGTGAACGGTCGCTCTAACAGCATCCCAAGAGAAAGAGTCTGAAACAGCACGACTCACATCAGGACTCATGATATACTGTAAATATAGTCCCAGATCAATACACAGTGGCTTCTAAAGGCTCTGTGTGCTGGGAAATATCCCAGAAATCCCACTGGAGTGCAGTACTGGAAACACGATAGATGACGTGACCTCGTGTGTCTGTGGATCATTAAAGACTCTTGAGCTTCTCACATGATGGTTTCTTCAGCTCTTTTGCCACTCTTCTGATCCGTGTAGTTCCCTGAAGGATGAGCAGCTGTGTGTGAGGGTGGATGATCTGGAGTGTGTGTAGAAGCGCTGCGGTCGCTCCAGAGGAGTGTGTGATTCAGCTCGCTGACGTAACACCTTTAGAAGACCAGCGAGCGAACGTCTCACACTTTCTTTACTCCTCCGGTTTTATTTGAAGATCATCAGAAACACACTGGTGATTTGCAGGTTTGCAGCAGAAGATGGTTTATTAGAGCAGCTTAATCACAGTCCGTCTGCTTTTGAGATGTGTTTCTGATATTTTGAATGCAGTGCTTCATTTTGCAAGAGATGTGAGGCATTTTGCATTTTGTGTGCAATTCTTGGATTTGTGTGTAAAGTTTTGAAAAAAGAGGCAAAGGTTTGAAAATGTGAGTAGTTGAAAGAGCTGTAATCACCAATTACTGCAATTTTCCATAAATACATAAGAAATGTCAGTTTTGCTTTCATGGTGAGTTTATTTCTACATCGTGCTTTAGTAAAGAGTTAAGGCTAAACACAGTTGTGCTCATAAGTTCACATCAGAATCTGCAAGATGTTTATGATTTAAAAAATAAGAGGGATCAAACATGTTTTAGTAGTTGTTCTTTTAGTGCACAGATCTCTCCAGACGAACACAGATGATCCTGTTGAGAAGTTAACATCTTTTGATGGTTGCTCACATTTTTATTCTGCACATTTGAGCTCTTCCCAACAGAGACGGCATGATGTGAGCTCCATCTGTTCACGCTGAAGACGAACGAGAGGCTCACTGATGCTCAAGAAGGAAACACACGATATATAAAGAACGAGGGACGGCACCGTCTGTGTCAGTTCAGTTATTATCGGGAATAGATGGAAACGTCTGCACTCGAGACTGATTTCAGTGGCTTAGCTTCTCATTTTCTGTGAGCTGCAGGAAGGTCGCATCACACAGACGCTCATAAACGCTGCAGACATGGAGGATCTTCTAGATACAATTAGACAACAACATAAAAAAAGAAAACAGGAAAAAGCAGCGCGTTTGCTTTCTCTGCAACTGTGATGCTATTTTGAGGGTTTGTGAGTGCGGTTGCCATGGCGACGGCGCAGCATTAGGAAAACCCACTGACATTATATAACAACCTTATCTAAAGCGCGCCGCCGGAGTATTACTGTTATTATGATTACAAGTGTTATTATGATGCACGCGACTGATCTGTGATTACTGCGGCAGCACTCTCAGTCTTCTGTCTCGTGATCAGGATGAGAGTGTGCAGATCACGACACACAGAGAAGGCCTCGTTTCTTTGAGGAGTGAAAGCCTTCCTCGTGTCTAGTCTCCATTTCCTGGAAAGAGAGAGAGACTGTGTTTCTAGTGTGTGTCGGCCGGCGGTGAGGTCGCGGGTGCTCAGGGCTTGACTGGGGAACGGGAACAGCTGGTGGCGTGTTCACAGCTGACCTGTTGCCATGGCGATGAGAACACGCACGAGGACACGTGTCATCACAAGACACGTGTCGACAGGTTCGCGTTCTTTGTGCTGTTCAGCTTTAATGTTGTTCTGCTCGTCGTGTAGGTTCTGTGTACAGCTCTGTGTCGTGTCCTGAGCCACAGTGAGTGTGTGTGTGTGTGTGTGTGTGTGTGTGGGCGAGCGTGGTTTCACAAAGTACAACATGTTCCTGGATCAACATTCCTAACAACCAATCAGAATTGAGATATACCTTTTCAGGAAATATCTGTTTTAGGCTTACAATCAGGGTTAGGAGCTTCTACACTCTTGATAATCAGCTATCATTCCACACTGATTTTAGGGACACATTATGAGTGGGTTAGGTTTGGGGTAGGGATTGGGTTAAGTCTATATTTTTGGACAATAATGTTGATCCAGGAACATGCCTTACTTGACAAAATCACGGCGACCGTGTGAGTGTGTCTCTGTGTGTGTGTGTGTGTGTGAGTGTGTGTCTCAGTGTGTATGTGTGTGTGAGTGTGTCTCAGTGTGTATGTGTGTGAGTGAGTGTGTGTGTCTCAGTGTGTGTGTGTGTGTGAGTGAGTCTCAGTGTGTGTCTGTGTGTGTGTGAATGTGTGTGTGTGTGAGTGTGTCTGTGTGTATGTATGTGTGTGTCTTTGTGTGTGTGTGTGTGTGTGTGTATGTATGTGTGTGTGTGTGTGTGTGTGTGTGTGTATGTATGTGTGTGTGTGTGTGTGTGTGTGTGTGTGCGTGTGTGTGTGTTAGTGAGTCTCAGTGTGTGTCTGTGTGTGTGTGAGTGTGTGAATGTGTGTGTGTGTGTGTGTGAGTGTGTCTGTGTGTATGTGTGTGTGTGTGTGTGTGTGTGTCTGTGTGTGTGTATGTATGTGTGTGTGTGTGTGTGTGTGTTTGTTTTTGTGACATATCAGGACACAACTTTGTATAATGGCAAGGCTATGTCACAGGTATTACAAGGAGAGGGTGACTTATGAGGACATAACCCATGTCCCCATTTTTCAAAACGCTTATAAACCATACAGTATTAGTTTTTTTGAGAAAGTAAAAATGCAAAAAGTTTCCTGTAAGGGGTAGGGTTAGGTGTAGGGTTGGTGTAGGGCGATAGAATATACAGTTCGTACAGTATAAAAACCATTACGCCTATGGGATGTCCCCACTTTTCACAAAAACAAACATGTGTGTGTGTGTGTGTGTGTATGTATGTGTGTGTGTGTGTGAGTTTGGAGGGTTCTTGATCTTGGGCTGCTGTCTGCTGATAACGGTGCAGTGATCGCGGCTCTCCTGTCACAGCAGCGCAGGACACAGGGATTTGGTTTAAAGCGTTATCTCACACCAGATGAATGAAAGTTCTCTAGCAAACTGTATATCACACAAACACACGGTGCTCTCGCTGACGGACTCTTGTGTGTTCATGAGCGCAGGTAATACAGTGGAGGCTGATGAAGTGTGATGCAGCTCCCGCCATGATTCCACACGACAGAGCAACTCTGAGACACGCGTTATATAAGCGGTTGTTTGTGTGTGTGTGTTTCTGAGCTCTGAGAGCGCAGAGGGAACGGCACACGAGATGCGCTCACAGAGGTGGCAGTGTTTGAATTGTGCCTGGAGACAGTGACCTTTGAACCCTGGACTCACTCCGTGTTGGTGTCACTCATTTATTCTGCATCTAGTGGAGCAGGAGTGTAAGGAGGCTGTGAGGATGGAGGTTTACTGCTGTTCTGTCCTAAGCTTCTCCATCACATCTAGTTTTCTACATTTATCTTCATTCATTTGACAGACTCTTGACACACAGCACATAGTGTAGTATCACTTCTTACTTTCTCTGGAAATGAAAGCAGTTTTATATCCATGGGGTGCTTTTTTTGGAAAAGGTTTTGTGTAAATATCCATGTTTCATTGATTAACACTCATTGATTTCATTGATTACAGTTTTTCTCAGTCGCTTTGGTGCATTTCTCGAATCATTCTTAATATTTGCAAAGAAGTATGTGCATTTCTCAAAACAATTCGTACAAACAGCACCACACAATGGGTTATCTGCAAAAGCCTGTAAGTTACTCAGAATCTTTAGTTCATCTCTCAAAAGCAAGTATTTATGTCAATGAACATATCAGTACCATCAGAGTTAAAAGTCCTTGTGTCATTGTTCACAAACAAGAAAGTCAAAATGCTTAGTCATGTTGTCAATATAACAGTGCACTTTGTTAGTGTTTCCTGATGTAAACTATGGCAACATTTTGTATGACAGTTACTGTATTGAACAGTATGACATATGCTTATGTATGCTACAGTATATATCCATTACAAAAGTACAAATTTACACATTACTGTATGTGGGATATGGACTGAAAGAGACTGGATAGTATTGGTCTGACCAAAAAAAAAATGTAAAAAACCTTTACAATGTCACTGTGATATAGAAAAGGAAAAAGTAATATGGGCACAAAGATGAAAATAAAAAATAAGTCCACTTTCAGAATTTGTAACTCTTGTGTTGTCCTCTGTCTATGCTTTCCAGCTGAAGAGTCATGAGATGAACCTTTGAGCTATTTCAGAGAAATGCTTTATCATTGGTTGATCTACATTCTCTTTATTAGTCAAGATTCACAAATTTACAAAAAGTCTAAAAATAATGTGTCAGAAAAACATGCTTGGCAGTTTATGACAACTAGATGAACCATTTAGCATTTAATGACTTACACGATGAACTAAAGACTAGATGTTTTGATGGGTAAGACTACTGCACAGAAAACTATATAATACATTTTGAGCAACATGACATTAGCAACTGATAATGTAGGAAACCGCAGATAAATGTGCTTAGTCAATTGCATGAATGTACAAAAGCAATCGCAACTTGTTCAAAAGAATGAGAAACTGGTTTTATGATGTGTATAAATGACTAGATGATGTGGAGGTTGTACAAGTAGTTTTGAGAATTTCATTTCTGATTTGAGAAATGCACTAAAGTGACTGAGAAAAACTGTAACACAGAACAGACTGTATGTCTATCATGATCAAATATACTGAACGTTTATATTTACATATATAACACACACACACACACACACAAACACACTCACACACACAAACACACTCACACACACACACACACACAAACACACACACACACGCACACACACACACAGACTCACACACACACAAACACACTCACACACACACACACACAAACACACACACGCACACACACACACATACATACACACATATACACACTCACACACACACGCAGGCACACACATTCTTCACTCATTATCTGAATCATGTCACTGTGGTGTGCTGAGATCATCAGGAAACCGTTGTAAACAAGATAGAAAGAGAGAACGAGTTTCACCCCAGCTCAGCGTCATCTATCTATCTGTATATAACATTTTTTTTTATACTATTTATTTCTTATTTTATTGCTAATGTACCCAAACAACTCAATCACTTTGATTTGGTTTTTCAATAATATCAAATTCAGTGACTCTGTTGTGTAATAGGTTCATTTCCTACAGGTATTTCAAATATAAAATAGGATTTTGTCATTTTTATTTGACAGTGTTGATGCAAATGGCTTCATATTTTGTATCAAAATACTTTAGTGTCTAAACATTCTTGAATCAAGATGCATTTATTGCATAAGTAAAATTATTTAAGATATTATGTCTCTAAAAAATATCAAAATGTTGTTAGTTTTTCCTTAAAACAAGTAAAAATATCTGCCAATGGGGCGAGAAAAATAATCTTGTTTAGCCTTTGAATTTGTCTTACCCCATTGGCAGATATTCTTGCTTGTTTTAAGGAAAAACTAACAACATTTTGATATTTTTTACAGAAAACAAGACATAATATCTTAAATCATTTTACTTATGCAATAAATGCATCTTGATTCAAGAATGTTTAGATATTTATACTAGAAAACAAGACACAAATACTAAGTAAGAGAATCATTTTTTTGCAGCATAAAAACACTGCTCAAGTTAAAACAACTCAACCCTCATCTTCTTGCATGTGTTTTCTCTTCCACTGCTGCGTCGCATCTTTATCAACACAAAAGCACATTCTGTGTGATATGAGCGTCACATGAGCGGTTAATCTCTCTTTTCTCTTTACTGTTATCACCATCATGTTGTCAAAGTGTATAATTTTAACATTTTTCTATTCAAATATATATATATATGTGTGTGTAAATATATTTCCATTCAAAATTGTGATTCCTTGATTTCTAAAAAATTAAATCATGGCAAAACATTAAATTTGAGTGAATGGATGGAAGCGGCCAGCCCTGTGTTTGTGGTGTTGTGTCCTCCTCACCTGTGTTGTGGTTGTGTGTGTTCCTCAGGGATGACGTGTCAGGCGCGCAGCTCGTATGTGGCCAGCGAGATCAAGTGGGGCTACCGCTTCACACCCGTCCTGATGCTGGAGGACGGTTTCTACGAGGTCGACTACAACAGCTTCCACGAGATCTACGAGACCTACACTCCCAGCTGCAGCGCGCGAGAGCTGGCCGAGATGACCGCGCGCTCCCGTCTGCCTCTCACCTGGTCAGTGTCCAGCAGACTGAGCACACAGGGGCTGCCGGACTCTCAGGAGAAGAGCAGCAGCGAGGCCGAGGAGCTGGTGGAGAGGAACGGAGACGTCGCCAACATGGAGAGCGAGTCCAAAGTGTAGGAGCACACGCACATCTCTCCTCGCCTCTGCGCCGCCGGACGTTCGGCTGAGGTCAGAGGTCAGCTCAGGAAAGCGCCCCAAGGTGGGACACGGACCCCATCTCACGCGCTTTTTCTCTTTTTCTCGCCCTGAAGGACGCATGCGCGGGCGACTGCATAATTCCCGAAACCAGTTTTTTTCTTAAAGATAAGAAATGATATTTTCAGATTTGTAATTCAAGATTAATTCCTATATGTGTATATTAATATATATATATAGATCTATTCTAGGGCATTTGCATTTGTATTTTTTGTATATATCTGTTGGGTTTGAGACGTGAGGTTGTTTGATACGACACAGAGTCGTGTATTCTGCCTTCTGGGATAGCGACAGACATATTTATCCACGCATGTACAGACGGTCCTGCAGTCGACTGACTCTGATGTACATAGTTTGAGGACTGTAGGCCATACTAGAGCTCGCTGGAGGAGGACGGCGCTGCGCTCGGTTGCATGGGATTGTGGGGCTGATGTGTGTGAGTGTGTGTGTGTGTGTGTGTGTGTGTGTGCGCTCCAATAACCTTCCGTACCGTCATCAGCCATGATCCTTCTCTCCCTTTGCTCTTCCTGTAACTCATAGTCATAATTGGATAAAGAAGTTCAAGTGGACCTGATGCTGCAGACATCTGCGTGAGTCTCTCTGTGTTTCTGTTCGTTCGACCGAAGCAGCAGACGTCACACACATCAGCGATCACTCACACACGAGACCAAAGACCCGAGCCCTCATGTCACTAACGAACGCCTCAGCGATTAACGATTACAGACATATTTGATTTAACGGCTGTGAGAACGAGGCTGCGAGGGATGGACACAGTCACTGTTGTTAATGGAGATCACAGACTTTATCAGTGACGATAATGATCATTAAGAATCACAAATGTCCAGGAGATATTTACTGACATGGTTGTGTAGTGTGAACAGAACAGTGATCTGATCAAGTCAAGTCACCTCTATTTATCTAGCGATTTTAACAATACAGATTGTGTCAAAGCACTTTACAGTATTAAATAGGAAAATAGAGTCAATAATGCAGAAGGACAATAGTAAACACTCAATTTTCAGTTAAAGGCAGTTCATCATTGAATTCAGTGATGTCATCATCCAGCTCAGTTCAGTTTAAATAGTATCTGTGCAATCAAGTCATCGATATCACTGATATTAAGTGTCCTCAACTACGCAGTAAAGTCAGATTGTGCGGAGGACTCATGATCATTTTCACAAAACTTTCATGGCCCCCAGAATATTTTGAATATATATCTGAACATGCAATATTTAGTTATTTAGCAGACAATATGTCAACAGAAAGAACAAAGCCTCTGCTTTAAAAAAAAAAAATAAATAAATACATTGTTCTAGCTTCATGCATTCTTTTTTTATCAACACTTGAATGTGAGCAAGTTTCATTAAACACACACACACACAAAAAACATTGAACAAAAATCTGAGAAAATGGCATTTTTGGATCAGATATATATTTTTGGATTAGATTTAAATCGATGATCAAAACATGAAGTCATCAACACACCAAAGCTCAACCACTTGTTTGGTTGACATTTAACATTAGGCAGATTTGATTTATATTTGATCATGATTGCTTGTTCCTCGCAGAGTTTTGATGCAGAGATGCAGTGCTCTGTCAGGAGAGGTGTAATAGCGCCCCCTGCTGTATAACAGTGAAAACACGGGAAACCAGGGAAAGAGTTCAAAACTGTGTACCATAGGTTCTCTCAAAGTTCTGTTAGTAATATTAATAGAACATTCGTTCAAAGTTATCTGGGCTTTAATAACATTCTCAAAACTTTTGCATTGGAATTTGATTTATACATTATTCATGGGATTTTTTTTCTATAATGTTTTAGTTGAATGTACCTCTAACTTCTTTTTTTTTAAATGTTATTTGAATCAGAATCAGATCAGAAAGATTGTTTCAGAACGTTCAGAGAACATTTAAAAGTAACAATTCTGTAATGTTTGCAAAATGATCAAATTAAATATTCCATTTAAACCTTTGCATTACCAAGAAAAAAGTAGTTGAAATATTTTTTTTTTAAAAACTGGACGTTTTAAACATTTAAAAAGCATTAAGAAATAACATTTTCATAACTGATTGGGAATGTTAGCATAATGTTTTTAGACCATATTTTTGTTAGCTGGCATTAAACATGTCTAATAGCATCTGGATCTGTGCTGCTGAACAGAATAACACACTAACATACTCCAAATGTGCAGTGATGGTGACTCATCATTTGATCAGACATGCAGAATGAGTGTTTTTATTGAATGAATGATGAGGTGATGTGACAGCAGTGTAGCAGTGTGTGTTTATGATGTTTACAGCAGTGAGCCTCGTTTTCATTCCATCAAATCAAATACGTTACAGCAACACTCTCCTGCATTACATTCTGTGGACACTGAACATCTTACTACTCAGAAAAGTTTATATCTCTTAACTCAGACTTTTCCCCAAATTGTTAGTTTATATCTCAAAACGTGGACTTATTTTCTTAGAATTGTTAGTTTATATCTCAAAACTTTGACTTGTTGTCTAAGAATTGTTAGTTTATATCTTGAACTTCCCACTTTTATCTCACAAATTGTTAGTTTATATCTCAAAGCTTGGACTTGTTTTCTTAAAACTGTTAGTTTATATCTCAACATTCAGACATTTTTCTCACAAATGTGAGTTTTTTTTTTTTGTTTTGTTTTTTAATCAAAATTCAGATTTTTTCCCTCAAATTGTTAGTTTATATATCAAAACGTGGACTTGTTTTCTTGGAATTTATATCTCAAAATTCAGATGTTTTTCTCACAATTGTGTGTCTTTGTCACAATTCTGACTTTCCCGCCAGATTGTTAGTTTATATCGCAAAATTCTTTCCCCCCTCACAATTCTGACTATTTATTCCAGAATTCAGCCTGTTTTCTCTCAGATTAGCGAGCTGAGCCACACTTGTTGTATTCACAGCCGTGTCGTGTGTAACTGGTGGGTCTGAGGGAGCTTCAGACAGAGTCAGACGAGCTCTTTCAGAGAACCTGTCCTCCAGTAAAGCCTGGAACATTCAGCGCTCCGGTCGTTTGATGAAGTGCCCTTTAAAGCGCCCTGCTGATATGAAGCCATTCAGACACGTCTCACGTCACATCAGATCCACCGGGACGTCGTTCCTCCATTTCTGTTGAGAAATATGAAATCAGGAATATGAACATTTAAATGTCTTCGGATCCTTCTCTAAAGTTTATTTCACAAGCCATAATATGGTACATTATACAGTGTTTATTCAGATTTAGCGCGCATACAACAGCGATTCATTCTGATTTTCTTGTTGATTTAGATAATTACTCTGTGTCACAAGAAGCTCATAAATAAACCATATCTAAATATTCACCTTGGGTTTTTTCTCTGTGTGTGGATGAGTGTGTGAGAATGAATCAACTGAAAGAGTGAGCTCTTTGCGTCGTGTGTGAACGGTGTGTAATGTTACAGTGATGATGGTTAACTGATCACACTGCTGTGTTTCATTATAACACACATGTTCACTGTCCCTGCAGGAACCTTCTCACAATCTTCTGCCAAGCTTCTCTCAAGTTATGAAGAAATGTTCTTCAGTAACATTAATAGAGCATTCGTTCAGTGTTATTCTCAATAATGTTCTCGAAACATTAGCACAAAAACATTATTTATACAAATATATTTATATCATGTTTTTTATGTAACATTTTAGTTGGACGTCAACTAATGGTTTTAAGTGTTATTATTTGTTTCAGAGAACATTCAAAAGTAACATTCTTAAGGTGCAAAATGATACAATGGAATGTTCCCTCAATGTTCACTTAACTAAGAAAAACATTTTAAAACAATGGCTGTTTAAATGTTCAGAGAACACTGAGAAATAATACTTCCGTAACTTAATATGAATGTTAACAAAAGGGTCTTATAATGTGTTTTTATTAGCTGTGCACGTCACAGTCATAATGATCATTAGTTATAGTGAAACTAAAGCTGGCGTAGTGACTTGAGTAATGAGTTTTAATACTACTGTGAGATCTCTCCTCAAGACGCCTTTTATCATTTAACAGTATCGCTTTGTATTTATTATGTAATACGACGGCAGCAGCAGGCGTGTCAAACTTTCTTTCTTCTTTTCTTCATTAATTTACGGACTAAAGGGTATAAACCTAACAAATTTTAAAAAATGGTTCAAGAATGTAGGTTTGATTTTGGCATTGATGAGGACATAACAGCAGATGTTAACTATTAGTGTCTGAAGTTGGTAGGATCCTGTCACAGCGTCTCAACAGTGTGCACGAGCGCGGCGGCGCGCGCCCACCTCTCAGCGCGTGCACGAGCTTGCCTTCATCAGTGTGCGCTCGCGCTCGCGCGCTCAGTGTTAAAGATGCTGCCGCTGGGTTCAGACGCGGATCCGCTGCTCGGGTGAGAGTTTCTGCTCAGTTCCTCTGTGTTGTCGTGTTCTCGAGTCTTGATTCTGAGTAACTCGCTCTCTTGTGTTCTGATAGCTGTCCTGTGATTTGGAGACCCTGGGATCTTTCAACAGCACAGACGCAGTTAAATAAAGTAACTCACTTGAATGACTCGAGTCTGTGTTTGTTGATCTCAGAGTCGGAAAGCGCAGCAGTGACACCCGTGTTCTTGTGTTCTTCAGGTGGTTTCTGGAGGTTTGAGGCGGGTTCAGACTTCTGGAGATGTTTTCCATCATCCTGCGAGGTCTGGTGCTCTTCCCCTTCATTCAGAAAACAACAACACTTTAATGTTTATTAGATGTTTTTAAATACCTAGTGAACAAAAATATGTTAGGAATGATAAGTTATCTCTGAATGCTCTCTAAACGTTCAAAATGCGTAGTCTTTTAATGTTTAAAAAAGTTCTTATTGTTATGTGAATGTTCAGGGAACATTCCGTTTGATCATTTGTAACCCTAGAGCCTGTCACGAGGGTCAGTTTTTATAAACTGAGATTCATACATCATCTGAAAGCTGAATAAATAATCTCTCCATTGATGTGTGGTTTGTTAGGAGGACAATATTTGTCTGAGATACAACTATTTGAAAATCTGGAATCTGAGGGTGCAAAAAAATCTAAATATTGAGAAAATCATCTTTAAAGTTGTTCAAATGAAGTTCTTAGCAATGCATATTACTAATCAAAAATTAAGTTTTGATATATTTACAGTAAGAAATTTGCAAAATATCTTCATGGAACATAATCTTTACTTTTACAAAGGTGGACATTTTTTGAAAACTTTCACAAACATACAGATTTGATTTCTTTCCCAAATTGCAATGACTGCTGTAAAGTGAGACCGCAGGGTTTCAGGAGTTTAGGACACGTTTATTCAATAACGGTTTTATTTCCTATTTGGGTTTATGTGTATGCTTTAACTGTTTTTCCCCAAGGCTTTGTAGATGACAGTGTTTACTGTATGTGAAGATTTGATTTCAAAACCAGTATCATAGCTATTAAACAATTCCTCGTTATGAATTTAAATCTGTATTTAACCTCAGAAAGCTCTCAAAGTGAGAAGAGGTGCTAAAGTCTGATTTTGTGGCGGCTGTGCTTTGAATGAAATGATTATAATCTAAACTGAAGTGAAGAAGGGTTCTGTAAGTCTGACAGGAGTCAATGTTGAGTTCTGCTGTAATGTTAACCCATTCTGCTTTAAAAGTTTCAAATGATTCACTTCTGAAAACTTTAGAAGTTTGTAATCGGTTACAATACTTTAATAAAACAAATGACACTACTTATGACATTTTAAATGGAGTAGTTTGTAATCTGAAACTAATTACATTTCCAAAATAACCTTTCCAACATTTTGCAAACATTAGATGGACGTCCAACTAAAATCTTTCAGAAATAAAATGTTTGTTGAACAATGTATAAATAATGTTTTGGTGTTTTGAAAACATCAGTGAAGACCAGATAACTGAATGAATGTTCTGGAAGATGTTTGCTCATAACTTTGGGAGAAGATGAGAGAGTTGTGAGCAGGTTCTGTTTGCGGGGGATCTCTAGCGTCGACTGTCAGAGAGTGTGTGTGTGTGTTTCTGACGGGTCGCATCCATCCGCAGGCTGTTTCTGCCCAGATCCAGGATGCAGGAGTATCTGTCTCATCTGGGCCGGACGGTTCTGACCAGTTTCCCCGTTCAGGCCACACTGCACTTTTACAACGATGAAGACTCCAGCTCCGAGGAGGAGGAGGATGAAGCAGACACTCATTAAGCTCCTCAGATCCACACGTCTATAACATGAACTCACCAGTGAGCTGAGAGCGAAGCGTGCGGCCGTCAGGAAGCAGAAACACGTCGGTGTGTTTGAGGAAGCGCTGCGGATCCACAGGAACGAGACGAGCAGAAATACTGCCATCAAACACCAGACACACCTCTGATCTGAGGAAGATCCTGGGAACCGCCTTAAAGGGACAGTTCACCGAAAACTGACATGTTGATGTTCCAAACATATATGAGCTTCTTCTGATGAACACACAAGATATTCTGAAGAATGTCTGTAACCAAACAGATGATGGTACCCATTGACTTCCATAGTATTTCTCTCAATGGGGACCAACGGCTGTATGGTTATCGATGATCTTCAAAATATCTTATGTATAAGAAACCAATGCAAGTTTAGAACAACTTGAACGTAAGTGGATGATGATGAACCGTCCCATGTTGTTGAAATTCATATTTCTGTTAAAATCTAAACACAAATAAAAACAGAATTGCTCAACATGCATTTGCATGCTCCATTTATTAATAATTCTAACAGCATACAGTATAGTTTAAAACAGGCTGGATGACTGATAAAAACAGTGTTTGAGTAACTCACAGAAACACTCCAGTAACAGACTGTGCAGAAGTCAGCTGCTGCCGTAAATGTTCAGGTTGAATCAAATGGGCTGTACAACTTAAATTATATTAAACTAAGTTTAAGAACATTTTTTATTTCATTTTGATAACAAAAATATGTCGTCATGATTTATTCATCATATAATTGTTTTGCAGTATAATGAAAGTCATTGTATTCTAATACATTAAACAAACATGAGAAAAAGCACCAAACAGCAGTGTTTCCCTCCGTGTGTCGGTCACAGGGTCATGGGGTCACAGGTCAATCGGTGACTGGCCACCCGACACCCGTCTGTTTGCTCACAAGGGCCAGTGTCTGCAGGAGACCCACCACAGATAGTGAGCTGAGCGTTTCACTTCAGCCTGAGGTCACAGAGGTCACGGTCTGACCCCAGACCACCACACATCAGGAGTTTGGTGTTTGAGAAAGACGCAGAAGCTCAATGTTTAGAGCTTTATTAAAGTGCTTTGGTCGTGCGAGTTCCCAAAAGCATCGTAAGCCTAAGTTGATCATAGCTTCAGTGAGTCTACGATGCTTTTGGGAAACACAGCCCAGGTCTGTCCGAGGGTCAGCGGGTCACCTGACAGTCAGATCTCATGCGGCTGATGGATCTGTCCGTCTAAACCCTGAGCAAACACATCACTGCGCGCCAGGATCCAGGTAAAAGACACGGTTTATTTCACTGATGGGAACGTCTCGCAGTCTGGGAATCGCTCCGTCCTGATCCTCGTCCGCACGCTGACTCTTGGCGTAGTGATCTATACCGCAAATAATGAACCAGAAATCCTTTGATTGAACGATGCAAGATGTTTAAAATCACTTGTAATTAGAGTAAAAGCAAGTGAGAGCAGAAGTGTGACTCTAAGCACTGATGTGTCACCTGTGATGTTGTGGACGGATGCGAGCGGAGCCGTGTTCATCAGATTCACTCCGAACAGCAGCACTAGACAGGTGCTTAAAGTGACCAGCAGGTAGATGGGTGCCGCCAGAGCCCAGTATCTGAAACACACGTGTGCGGGACATCAGCCTCGCCTCATCAACACATCAACACATGCCCTGTATCAGATCCACTCACTTCTGAGGCCAGTACGTCAGTCCAGCAGAGTGAAGCCAAGCGTCAGGAACGACAGCCCACACCACATACAGACCTGATGACACACACGACACAATACACACACAGACACAACGCTCCATTAAATCAACCATTCAAAACATTCACATCGTTCAGTCAGAAATGCATTTATACATATTTCATGTGAATACATGTGTGTGAGTATATATATATATATAAATTCGTTACAGTTACTGAGAAATAATGTGTAACTAAATTAATTACTTATGAAAATGTTAATGATTACAAAGGATACTGTTTACTGAATATTTTTTCACACGTACCAACATACAGATTTTAATTGATTTCTATCCCAAATTGCAATATATTTAAGCTCAGAATAATCTCAAAGTTAAAAGAGGCACTAAAGTCTGATTTTGTGGTGGTTGTGCTTTAAATTCAATGATTATAATCTGAATTCAAGTGAAGGATTCTGAAAGTCTGTCAGTAATCAGTGTTGAGTTCTACTGTAATGTTAACCCGGTCTGCTGTATGAAAATTATTAACAGTTGAAAACATTTGCTAGAAGTTCATTCAAAAAAATGTACATTCAAAATGTAACTTAAAATTCAAATGTTACATTAGTTTAATAAAGTAACTGAAATAGTTACACTTCTAACTTGTGATCTGTAACCTGCTACATTTCAGAGTAACCCTCCGACACTGGATACATGTGACAGTGAAACAGTGACGTCACAGTGAAACAGTTCCCACTCAGAGTGCTAGAGATGTTGTAGTTTGATCAGCGGATGATGGAGAGACGTACAGAAGCCGAGCTGCGAGCCCAGAAACAGCACGAAGCCGTAGATCGCTCTCTCTGGCAGCGGAGACGGAGAGTTCTCCACCATCATCAGCACTCAGCTCGACCTGACACAACCGAAGCAAGCGGAAATGCCTCTTCTCTGGTGACGTTTCCTCGTTCATCTGCGCAGGCGCGCCGCGTAATGATGAATGCTGCCCCCGCGCGGCCTGGAGGCACGCGCGCACACACACACACACACACACACACACACACACACACACACACACACACACACACACACACACACACACACACACACACACACACACACACACACACACACACACACACACACACACAAGGTTCAAGTAGCTTTATTGGCATGGTAAAAAAGTATCTTTACATTGCCGAAGCATAGAAGCATTTTTAAAGACATTTAACACAAATATACATAAGAATAGAAGTAGCCTATAGCATATAGAGTCTATATATCTGTATTCAGTAAAACGAAAGCACTAATAAACATTCTACTAAAGAGACAGGAGAAGGACTGGATCCTGTCACGTCAGTGTGTGTATGTTGTACAGTGTTTTCTTCTGCTTCTATTCTGCTGCTTGCTCTTTTATCGTGGCAGGACTTGACGTACCTTGCAGCAGGTTAGAGCTTGTTGAGGTTTCTCCAGAATGTACCGCAGTTTGTCCTTTTGTTGTATCTGGTTGAAGTCTTTGTGCTGGTTTGTGAATTGGGGGAAGAATGTTTCCCTAATTTGTGTAAAATTAGGGCATGTTTTTAAAAAGTGCAGTTCTGTTTCCACTTGATGTTGTGTGCCGTGTGGACACAATCTGTCTTCTTTCGTCAGCCAGGTCTGTCTGTGTCTGTGTCTGTGTCTCTATAGTGAGGTTATGGTCACTGAGTCTGGACATGGTCAGGACTTTTCTTAGTTTAGGGTCTGCCACTGTGTTTAGGTCTTCTGACTATTTATATTCTCTGTTTAGAGACAGATAGCATTCTAATTTACTTTGCTGAGCTGTTGCTTCTGTGCAGAGTTTCAGATATTTCTCCTTCTGTGTTTTAATGGTTTGATTTAGTCTAGCTGGGGTTTTGGATTGTAAAGTCAGTTCTCTGAGGGGCTTTTCTCTGGGTTCAGTTCGTGGTAGTTTAAGGCTTTATGGTGGAGGATCTCAGTATGACTGTTTTCTAGCTGCGCAAACAGAAGACGTTTAACTTCAGTGTCTAGTAGTGTAAGACCAGGTGCTGGGGACTGCTCTAGGGTTCTTGCTAGTTCATTGATGCAGATATTGAATAGTGTAGGGCTTAAACTACAGCCCTGTCTCACGCCACGACTCTGGGGGAGGAATTCTGTGTGTTTGTTGCCAATTTTAACTGCAAATTTGTTATTAGTGTACATGGATTTAATGATGTCGTATGTTTTTCCTCCGATTCTGCATTGCATTAATTGAAGTAAAAGCCCCTCATGCCAGATGGAGTCAAACGCTTTTCTGAAGTCAACAAAGCATGAATAGATTTTTATTTTATTTTATTTGGTTTCTTTATCAATTAGCGTATGTAGAGTGTATATATGGTCTGATGCGCAGTATTTTGGTTGACATTTACTCAGGACATTCTGTCAGTAAGGTAATGAAGGAGTCTGCTGTTTAGGATGTTACAGAAGAGTTTACCTAAGCTGCTGTTTACACATATTACACAATAGTTATTAGGGTTTAATTTGTCTCCGCTTTTATGAATTGGGGTGATGAGGACTTGGTTCCAGGTGCTGGGAAATACACAACACACACACTCACTCTGTCTGTCTCTCTCTCTCTCACACACACACACACACACACACATTTACTTAGCTATCTAAATGGGTCATTTCATAATTACGTAGACATCTATTATTTTTATGTCAGAAGAAATCAGAAAGAGCTTTATTGCCAAGTATGTTTACACACACAAGGAGTTTGACTCGACGACAGGAGCTTCCAGCGCAGATGAAAGCACAGACCTACTGCAAACATAAGAATAACACAGTAGAGATGGAATATAGCTAATATGAGAAAAACAGAAAAGTAAATCATTTAATATAATACAGGAGTCGAAATATAGAGGAAAAAACATATATAGTTGTTTTTCTTTTTTTCTTTTTTTGTTACAGTGATTAGGACATTTTTCAAAATCCTCACACTGCATTTAAACTACCAAAACACTTCATTACTGTCTGAAATTCAACTCATTCTGCCAAAACCAGCAAAGGCTTTCACCAAACAAACACACTTCATCACTCAACACAACCTAAAGAGACTAACTAGGGAGCACTGTGACAGCAGCAGCCGGTGTGCCCTTGACAATTGGATCTTCTTGTTTGAGAGCATTTCATGACAAGCATTAAACATTGTTTGCTTTTGTAAAATTTCTTTACAGAACAAGAATGACACTATCTATTGCTTATAGTTCACTGCAATATGTTACAAGTTCATGTTTGCATTATTTTTCTTCTTTTGTATGTTAGTGAAAGTGAAAAACTAATGCTTGTGTAGGTTTCCAACTATATTAAATTGCTTTGTATTTGATTGTTGTTGTTTTTTTGTTTTTGTTTTACAGTAATTCAGAATATTTCAATATGGTATTACTGTAATAATGTAGCAAATTTCTGTCTTATTCATTTTTGTGTTATTAGGTTTTGAACTCAAGCTTAATGGTTGTGTAAAGCAGTGCAAACTGGATTGTAGGTGCATAGTTTTGCTGTTGTTTTTGTCTGAGTGAGAAAAGAATTTGTCATTTGAATGATGTAGTTATTGAATGCACTTCGTTCCAAAGTAATGATAAATGATCCAGACTGCTGTTGTGCTTCTAACAGACTGTAAAAAAGAAATAAAAAATAACTGTAAGGAATGTGCAGATTTACAAGTGTACACTTTTTAGATTCTGTGTATATGATATGTGTAGTTGAATCATATTTATAAGCTAATCCTAACTCTACCCCTCACAGAAAACTTTCTGCACTTTTACATTCTCAAAAAACACTTTGCTTACTTTATTTTAAATCAGTTTTACAAACGAGGACGTCACCGATGGGAGGTTTCTGGAGATATTGTCAGGTGAAGGTTTGGATTCTGGAATCCACTGCTGCTTCAATATGTATCCTTTCAAGTGGTTTATTAATATTATTTTTTGAAATATGAAATGATCTGAAGGACTTCCCCATGTGAAACTTTAATTACATAGAATTACATGCATCTCCTTGGTTTGAGAAAAGCACCACCACATTAAAACAGACACGGACTCTTCTAAATTACTATGACAGCCTGGGTCACGAAGGTCACGAGGGCCTCGTATACACGACCAGTTTACATTTAAAACATTTACCTTATTCTACATCTTCATCAACATCAAAGAATCTAGAATATTGACTGACACCTCTAGCTGCATGGGAAAAAGTACTTCATATCTGGATGTTTTGGGAAAGTTCCTGATTAGACCTTGTGTTTGAACAACTCGGCCTTGAAGAACCTGTGTATTCTCTGTGTGTGTGTGTGTGTGTGTGACTGAGTGAGTGAGTGAGTGAGTGTGTGTGTGTGTGTGTGTGTGACTGAGTGAGTCTGTGTGTGTGTGTGTGTGTGTGTGTGTGAGTGAATGAGTGTGTGTGTGTGTGTGTGTGTGTGTGTGTGTGTCTGTGTGTGTGAATGAGTGAGTGAGTGAGTGTGTGTGTGTGTGTGTATGTGTCTGTGTGTGTGAATGAGTGAGTGAGTGAGTGAGTGAGTGTGTGTGTGTGTGTGTGTGAATGAGTGAGTGAGTGTGTGTGTGAGTGAATGAGTGTGTGTGTGTGTGAGTGAATGAGTGTGTGTGTGTGTGTGAGTGAATGAGTGTGTGTGTGTGTGTGTGTGTGTCTGTGTGTGTGAATGAGTGAGTGAGTGAGTGTGTGTGTGTGTGTGAATGAGTGAGTGAGTGTGTGTGTGAGTGAATGAGTGTGTGTGTGTGTGTGAGTGAATGAGAGTGTGTGTGTGTGTGTGTGTGTGTGTGTGTGTGTGTGTGTGTGTGAATGAGTGAGTGTGTGTGAGTGTGAGTGTTTTGCAGGACTAGACGTCAGTGAGATGAATCACTGCACCTAAGAAACACTGAACATGAACAGCGCTATGAGTTTGATTTCCATCCTCGGAGGGACACTTCTCATGCAAACCCAGGTCACGCTGTCATCTAAATAATCACTGAAGGTATGCCTTTCAACTGTACGTACACGTGATTTTATATGTTTATCAATTCAGTATTCTTTAAACATGAAGTAATGATGAAGTTAGTGACCTTTGTTAGAGTATAACTTACTTCAGTAACTTTTTCTTCAGTTGATTGTCTCAGGGTCTTTGTTCATCATATCTGCTCCTAAATCCCCTTCACAGATTCAGATTTGTTTTGTGTTTATGATATTAAGAATAAGAATGGGATTATCCATTTTCAATAACCTGGTAGAACAATATAACTGTTCTTTAAACTTAGGCTTATAATAAAGATAGTATTGACTTTTTATTTTAAAAGGAGTTTATTTGACTTTATTAGGAATTACATATTTATTTATTTATATCTGACCATCATGTTTCCTCTTCATGACATCATTTTTTAGCCCTGATGGAAAGCTCACATGAGAAATCTGATGAATACACAATAAAAAAGGTCATTGCAATGTCTCACAGTTTTTTTCCCTTGCAATTGCAAGTTTATATCTCGCAAGTCTTTGACTTCTCAGAATTGCACCGTAATTTCATCTTGAAAATACTTCTTTTTTTTTTTTTTTTATAAATGGTGTTACAGTTTTTCTCGATTGCTAACACACAATTAATCATTTTCTCACAACTATAAACACCCATAACTACACACCAGCTTGTGCAAACTTCAGACTTCCAGCTCAAACTCAAATAGTTTAGTCAAAAACATCTTCTCTTTTGTCAGACTTACACTACTTCACTATCTAGAGAACACTAGTGAGATCACTCCAAAACACTGTCACAGAAACCTGCTTTTGAAAAACAGGAATCATTTTGCTATGACTGTTACAGTATACGACATAAATAGTCAGTTCACTCAGTTACTGTAAATAGATCAATTCAGAGTCCACTGCCGAATTGCATTACAGTATTGTTTATATCTTTATTTGTTATACTATAGCAGTTTATAGCAGAACAGAGAGACGACTGTATTTTGTCAGAAGACTAAGAAACTGCTATAGTATAACAAATAAAGATATTACCAATACTGTAATGCAACAGAGGATGCTGAATGAATTAATGAATTAATGAACGAACGAATGTTCTACTGTATATTCAGTTGTTTGGCAAAATATCAAAACTTAATTTTTGATTAGTAATATGCATAGCTAAGAATTCATTTGGACAACTTCAAAGGTGATTTTCTCAGTATTTTGATTTTTTTTTTGCACCCTCAGATTCCAGATTTTCAAATAGTTGTATCTCAGACAAATATTGTCCTCCTAACAAACCACACATCAATGGAAAGATTATTTATTTAGCTTTCAGATGATGCATACATCTCAGTTTCATTGAAAATGTATCCTTATGACTGGTTTTGTGGTCCACGGTCACGTTTATTGTTTATTATATATAATAATTATATTTATTATAATTAAGTTATTTCTTTCTATCTATCAGTAAGGTTCTGATATTTCTGTCATTAAGGGGTAAGATGATGTCTTAAACTTTATATGCACGATGGGTAAATACCATATCCACAAAGCTGGATACATTAAATTTAAACCCAGCTGCAAACTATTATCTTCTGATCTACATTATTATTGCCATCGCTTCAAAAATCTCCTCCAATCAAAAAGCTCTGAACGGGGTTTAAGTAATAAGTTATGTTATTTTTTATTTTCTTTGTTTTTCTCTCTCCTATGTATTCCCACAAATGTTCTATGCTCTGTATATAATTATATTTCTGCAACAAAAAAAAAATAATAATAATAAATTCAAATCGAACGCTATACTCGGCGGGAACACCAGAGGGCGGGAATGCTTTTCGCGCCTGCTCGCGCTGCAGTTCACGCGCGAGAGAACCCAACGGCTCACACCAGGTAACAATCAAGCAGCGCGTTGCCCTTCCCAAAAAAAAGAAAAACAGGTAATAAACACCGTTAGTCACATTCACAACTCCCCGGGATGTCTCACGGTAAGAACTGACCTCGGGTGTTTGCGCGACAGCCACGTTTCAGGCAAACATCTGCAGCGCTAGTTATCTGAGGTAACGTTAACATCTGTGGCACAGACGCGTCGCGTTTACCTTCCCGACCATTAAGTTTAACGTGTTCTCGTGAAGGCATCGAGCTTTATTAAACTAAAAGCGAGACTCGAGTGTTAGCGATATTCGGTTTCTTGTTTCAGATGCTTTTCACCACAAACATTTAAATCAAACGAGCTGAGGGAAAAACTCCATCAGACGCGCAACTCCTTCATATGTCACATATAATCGATCTGTGTTGTTGTTTCATACTGTGCTGATTTGTTGTAAGAGTGTGTCTGTGTGAAACAGTGTAACTTAGCCAGGGTTTCACAACAAAACCCGCACAATAGCTACTCACATACTAGCCCTGTCGCGTTCCGATGTGGCTCCCCGATGAAAATCGCGTTCCGGAGTGTAAAATACATGTTTTTTGTTTTCTACGTGATGAAATTAGCATTTTATGGGCTAACGTTAAATACCACGGTATTGGGGTCGCTTAAAGTAGCGCAGTTCTTGGAAACACTGGTCTGGAAGCGGTTTTCAGGTAAAATCGTGTTCCGGGGGTGAAATACATGGCCTCATGGTAGATGACTCGCAGCACTGGTCTGGAAGTAGGCGGGGCTCAGATGCGGTGCCTCGTGGGAAACATACCTGAAGAAGAGTAATCTGCTCCAGAGAGTTTGACTCTTGCCTGCTGTGTTTGTGTTTCAGGAGGATGTCAGACTCGGAAGACTCGGATCTGGAGGAGCGAGCGGACGTGGTGCGACACCGAACCAAGATCGTGAGTAGAATTGAGACGAAGGCGTCAGGCTGTGCTGAACACACCTGTGATTCACTGTTTCTCACTCAGATCTATCAGAGCCAGTTCCCGTACATTCACATGGAGCCGCCGGGTGAGTGAACGCCGCTCTCTTTATCATCAGTGATCGGCGCTGCAGGCGTTTCAGTGTAGATGTTTTTTACAGATGTCATATATGAGCGCTGGACCAAGATAAAGCCCGAGGTGAAGAAGCACGTGGGTCATCTGATGCACGTGTCTGTGTTCTGGTGGCACATCCTCCTGAGACAGCAGGACAATCACCCCACCACCTTCTGGGCCGTGGAGATGGGCTTTCTGGACTCAAAGTGAGTCGCTTGCAGGACAGATACACATCTGATGTGACCGTGGGGATCTGAGACGTTTCTATACAGGCGCTGGGCAAAATGGCAAAAAATGTATATAGTATATACAAATTTACAATTAAAATCAGGTCTAACTTTAGTTTTCAGACACCGAAATGTAATAAAGTTAAATAAAACTGTATGAATTAAATGTAGATTAGTCATTGTTAAAGTTGTTTTGTTTAAGGACACAGACAGCAGCAGGTGTTTATAGGCTGCTGTCCCTTTAAGACGGATCTAATATGATACACATGTAATTTCTTTGTTCATTTCACTTAAGACATAACCAACTGTTTAAGAGAATACTTGCCGAGATGGACATTAATTTAGTGTGTTCAAGCACAAGGATCTGCATTAGAGGAATCCATTCTGTGTTTGGGCTAAAATGAGGCTCTCTCTGATTGCTTTGAGTTTGTGCGTGCAAATAACAGCGTGTGAGTACTGAAACTACCTCCTCTTGTGCTTCAGTGGTTTAAAACACTTGAATGTTTACATCATCTAGACTTAAACTGATCTGTTTCACCAGTAACGGCGAGTGAAAAACGTGAATTAAAGAGAGATTTTATTAAACTATTTGAGATGCATGTTGGTAGCCCCACTGGAAGAGACGGTAGCCACAGGACGTCAGAAAACGGCTTTTTTAAAAATGAGGTGCTCAAATTAAGAGTTCAACTCTCGTCTCGTAACCTTGCGTTTTTCCCTGCGTCTGTGTGAACGGCTGCTCAGAACTAGTCAAGTCACCTTTATTTATATAGTGCTTTTAACTAGGGCTGGGGGATTTAGCAAAAACATTGAAATCTCAGTTTTTCCAGAATGTTTGACCGAATCTTGTTTTTTTTTACGATTAACTAGTCAACTTGAAAATGTGACTACAACATGACTCAAGTAACTTGTTCTTTATTAACTCTCTTGTTAAAGAAAATTCTATTCCGAGTGCAGCACACATGAAGTTGTCAACATGATGTAAATGTTAAACAATCACTTGTTAAATATCTTTGCAGAAAAGATGCATGAACTACAGCTACATCTTGTACAAACTTGTCTTATACATATTATGTGTTCAGAAATAATACGAGGAAAGTGCTTTAAAACAAATTCTCAAGAGTCAAGGTGATTCAGAATGACTGAAGTTATAACACCAGTAGAGTATTATTATCTATAAATGTTCTGTAAAACAATGACCAGCAGCTTTCAGTCTGTCACCGTGATGCAAACATGAAATATCAGACATACAGCAGCACTTCTTCACAGGTTTTTATTTGATTGTGCTGCTTTTCCATTGTTTTTCTGTGTAAACATGGATGTGTTTGACTGTTGCGCTCGCGTCTCATGCATGAAACGCTTTCTGAAAACGCCGCTCAAGTTAAAAGTTCAATCCCATCTTTGGGTTGGATCATTCTCTTTACTGCTATCACTGGCATATTGTCAAAGTGTCTTATTCTAACATTTGGTAATATTTCTATTCAAAATAGTGATTCCTTAATTTCTAAAAAAAAAAAATTAAATCGCCCAGCCCTACTTTGAACAAAACAGATTGTGTCAACTAGTGAGATATTCTGCGTTACGCTCCTTCAGCGAGCACGTCGTCAGCTGCATGTCATGTACTCTGAAATTTTTGTTTCTCTTAACTGAATATTTTTATGCAGAACCGTTGTGGCAAAACATTACATTCAAATTAGGGGTGGGACGATATGGCAAAAATATCACAATTTTTTTTATTTTGAAATACCACGATTTTATCACGATTCTTTGTCATGTTGGTTTTACTATTTTGCAAGTTGTCTGAGCATTACAGCCAAACTAATTTCCCTATTTTAAAAACAAAGCCTTACAAGGTAACAAAATATGAAAAGAGTGAAAGATATTTAGGTCAAAATGGGCGAAGATAACCTTTGTTATTATTTATCTTTGTTATTAAAAAATAAGAAGATACACATTACACACACACACACACACACACACACACACATATATATATATATATATATATATGTATATATATATGTATGTATGTATGTATGTATAATATATATATATATATATATATATATATATATATATACTACATACATACATACATACATATATATAATGTATGTATGTATATATATATATTTATATATGTTTATATCTATTATATTATCTGTATATATATATATCTATATCTGTATTGTATATATTCTCTAATAATGTGTTCCTATATAATATATATGTGTCTCTCTTCTCTCTTTGTATCTCTATTATCTCTATCTCTCTGTGTTTCTCTCTCTCTGTGTCTCTCTATCTCTATCCATTGTGTCTCTATCTCTCTATCTGTGTGTCTCTCTTCTATTCTCTCTGTGTCCTCTCTCTCCTATCTCCTGGTCTCTCTCTCTCTCTCTCTCTGTGTCTCTCTCTCTCTCTCTCTCTGTGTCTCTCTCTCTCTCTCATCTCTCTCTCTCTCTCTCATGTCTCTGTGTGTCAGGTCCGCCCCCTGGTCAAGCCGGTCGCCATGATCCGGTAACAGGATTCTTGCGTGTTGTCTGTCTTTCCTTTCTCTAACGCATGATTAGATTAAATACATTTTTCTTACATGTTTACCTCTTTTATTCATCTGACTCCAAAAATGAAAAGGGTTCGAAGAGATGTTTGATATATATTAAATTTAGGTGTATGTTTGACTATCCTGTTTTACTTTCACATTTATTTTACTCGTTCATTAGGAATCTATGTCGCTCAGGGTGCCCCACGACGGCCGTTCTTGCGTGTGCCCCACGATCACAAACTCGCCAGTCTCAACAGCAGTCAGAGGTTATGACTAATACTATTTAATAGGTTACCCATACTTACCATACTTTAAATAGTATTTCCGTTTTGTCCCCCTCAGCTACCCATGTACAACTTAGTTAAAGCTCAAAACAATAATCAGCGGTTCTGCTAGCACTGTCTGTCTAGTCCCCCCCCGACAGTCATATAACTCGTACAACTTGATCAAAGCTCCAACAATAATCAGTGGTTTATGCTAGCACTACCTGTCTAGCCCCCGACAATTATATAACTCCGTACAACTTAATTAAAGCTGAGACAATAACCAGCGGTTATGGCCAGTACTTCTATTAGCCCCCCATAGTTAATGCAACTGAGTACAACTTAACTAAAGCCAAGCGGTCTAGCCAGAAATCTAAAACCTCACCTGATGTGCCCTATGCTCCATCTAGTCTGAGTTCTAGTATGCACTTAACCCTGGACGCAGATTTGCGGAAACATAGCCTTCACTTAATCTACTTGAGAAAATAATTTCAGGACAACCAGAATAAAATCAAACATAACAATTTTATTAATCAGGTAATCAAAGTAATAATTCAAAATCCAATTCAAACAATATAAAAAACACTAATCAATCACAAATAAACATTCAATAATTTTGAGATGAGAGAATGTAAAAGTTACCTGATAATTCAGAGCTACGCACAGCAATTATGCGGGATATCTGTTTACAGATTCCCTGAGCTCTTTGTCACCTTCCCTTATATATCCAGCAGGACCCCAGAATTGCCAAATGGCATTTATTGCAGGGGTTTAGCATATTACCCTTTGAAGATTGGTTTCTTTGGTTTCTATGGGAGGCTGTATTTACATACTGGAGGTAATTTGTGTGAAAAACCTCGGAGTAGTCTGTTTATAATGTTTGTGGTTACCTGTTCTATTGTTAAGAGAATGAGACCCCTTTAACCAGACACACAGAGACCTTTTGTAAAACATGAGACACAAATTATTGCATTGTTATAAACTCTGAATAAGAAAGGTAGTTTCAGTGTTTCCTGTTAGGAGGGAGTGGGCAAAAGGAGTGAAATGTTTATGCATATGGTGTGGGCCATTTGTCTGTTCCTCTCAGTTGGGTGTGTTGCTTTAGACTTGCGAGACAGGATCTAGGTGTTGGTTCTCATAAAAGTTCCTTGCTGTGATCTTTTATCTGATCCAGTCAAAACGGCATCAATAACCTTACATATATATATATATATATATATATATATATATATATATATATATATAAAAATACAAAAACAAACAGTGTTTTATTTTCAGGCATGATAGTTTTTCAGTCAAGAGTAGCGAGTGATTTTTCTGTTTTGGTGTTTTATTAACATTAAAGGAATAGTTCACCCAAAAATAAAAATTGTCACCTGTCTGTCAATTCTGCCATCTTTTATTTCTATAACATGATAATATACTCACTCAAAAGTTGTTTTAAACCCGAATGAGTTTCTCTTTTCTGATGAACACAAAATCTATTTTGAAGAATGTGAAAATTAGTATTCCACAGTGGATCAGCAAAAATCGCACAGCCCTAAAAATGTGTTTTTCACTGTCTGTCTTTCAGTGTGTCGAATGATTTGAGTCTGAAGAGGCTGGAGAAGATTGAGATTCTGGAAAGCATTCTGGATTCCATGGAGAGAGGCGTACGTATCCGTGCTGATGAACGTTCACTGATCCTACACCAGTTCAAGTGTCATGAAACCCCTGTTTCAGCACTGCTCTGTCACACCTTAGATCTGAAAAGACTCCAGAAATGGGCATGTACAACTGTGGAAAAGAGGGGAGAAAACAACCAATAAAACACAGACCTACAGCACACTCATTATACAAACAAATGGATATTAAAATATCTTTAAAACAGAAAGATTAAAGGCAGTTACTTTCTGTTTACTCTTAGAATTTTCGGTCTGTATTGTTTGCTGTTGTGTATCACAATAATCCGTCGTGCCATTGCGTTCATGATCAGATGTATCAGCTCCCTTTTTTGCGCTTCTTTTATTTGATGAAGACGTGCACATACACTGAGCTGGTTCATGTTCGGAGCATGAGAGAATGTGTTCACATAAGCTTGAAACACGCTTGGTCTGGTCTTTAGCGCAGAAACCGCTCTCTCATGCGTGCCATGTGTTGTCATTAAATATTATTACAGTCATGTTTACAGAAATGAACTGAGATTTAAATTCTCTGCTGTAAGACCACTTAATGCATTAGACAGCACACTGATTGGATAAGAAGAGTTCATTCTCATGAATAATCCTGAGAAAAGCTGGGGAAACTGATGATGTAGACATTTCCTCTCCAGCAAATCACCACTGCTAATTCACTTTTTGTGACGCTGGTTCAACTTCGCTTTTTGAACTGGAAGAACGAAATTGCTCCAAAAGATGAAACAAATAACCAGTTTTATCTTCATAATAGGCGTAACGAGTGCTAAAGTTGTTTTCACTGATGTGCAGCATGTTCATGTATGTTAACATCTCCAAAAATGTGTTTTGGTGTTTCATGACACTTTCAGGTCTGATGTTGTGTCTTGTTTTGTTCAGCTGTCTCACTCGGACATGGAGACGAAAGCCCGAGCCGTGGTGTCCCTGAGCAGGTTGTTTTCTGCGGTACGTTGCTGCGCCGCTGCGGTAAGCTTGTTTTACTGGTGTTTGTGTTCTGATGTGTGTCTGTCTGCAGGACGAGGATTGTTTGCCTGAAGCCATCGCTTGGCTGCGGGACTCTGGAGCTCCTGACGTCGGTAAGAAGCTGATGGATCTGGGATCGGTGGAGATTCGCTACCGGACGCTCCGCTTCGTCTTCAACGAGTGTGAGTTTCATTTCCAGCAGCAGAGATGTTGAACATCTACAGGGCTGGGTTCTTAAATGAAAACCAAAACTGTCATAACATTTTGTTCTTGACATAAGATAAATGTTAACTGAAATAAATTATGAAAACTAAACATTTTCGCTTGGTTTATCTTTAAGTACTAAAATAACTAAAACTAAAAAAAATTAAAATATACAGTAGTCAACATTTGAAGTGGATCAAAAAAAGTTCATCCAAGTTGTCCTAACACAAGAACACAATTTGGTTTGACAACTTCATGAAAGGTTTTTATCCACTTCAAATGTTGACTTGTGTATGTATATATGTGTGTAATAAAACTGACAAAACCACAACAAAATTGTTAAAACTTTAACAAAATAAAATGATAAAAATTATAGGAAATATACAGCATACATAGAAAAAAATGCAACACATCTAAACCAAGTTTTAGCAAAAGCTATGCTAGGATCTCAGCGGTGGTTCAGTGCTGTCAGCATCTGTGAGCTTCATGATGGATCCTGTTTGTGCTCATTAGCCCTGACTAACGAACGTCTGGCCCCACAGATTCACGTTATCTTCAGGTGATTTCGTGCAGTAAAAAGAAAGCCATCGAGGAGCTGAAATCAGAGCCGGATTCTTGGACTTTATCGGTGAGAGTCTTAAAAAAAAATCAAATGACATGTTTGTGTCCATATAACGCACTGCATTCATGGGATTATTAATATCTTTATAAATTATGATTGACTCTGATTGCTGTGGGAGTTGTGCTTATTAAGTGGATATGGGACAGAAATAGGATACTGGCTTCTCATTCCAGAAAAGTGAAGATATGAAAAATAAAGGAAATGAGCAATTTCAGAAGAAGAAATATGATCTGGCGTTGAAGTGGTACACCAAAGCCATTAAATACCAGTAAGTGACGGAACAACTTCACTGCTTTCATTCCCAATCCACGTCAGTTTCCCACGTTTTAATCAAATGTTCGTCTGTCTGTTCTGTTTTCAGCCCGTGCAACCACATCCTGTACGGGAACAGAGCGCTCTGCTACATCCGCTCGGAGAAATATCTGTGAGTTTAGTGCAAACCATACACGATAATCAAGAACACGATTGATCAGCGATACTGATTGTGGGAACTGTTTTCAGGAAAGCACTTGGAGACGGAAAGAGAGCCATTATATTACAGCCAGACTGGGCCAAGGTGAGTGCAGCTTCACCGAAAACACTGCCATCATCAGCATCATCACTTGCACTTTGGGTTCAAAATATTTTAATGAATTCTTGTTTTGACGAACTGATAATGATCTGATGTTTTCAGTTAAGAAACTAGATGAAAGTTATGTGTAGCACCTCCCATCCAACAAATCACAATAATCTTTATTACTTTTAATAACAAACAAAGTCTCATCTTTCAAATTAAGTCAGTTGTATTATGAAATTAAGAGAAGAAATACCATTTCTGTGCTCTTTGTTGTGACAGATCGCTGTTCAAGAGTGAACCGATCATTTCTCACTCTTTACTGCTAGTTACAAGAGCAAAGAAATGAGACATGAGTCATGTATTTCAACCACAGAAAGACGTCAGTACAACCACATGAGATCAGTAATATCATGTTACAACACACTTACCTCAGAAAAGACATTCAGTGTCCATAAACTCAATAGTCAGCTAGAAAAATAACTATATGCACTGTATTACATACTGTATAGTCACTTCCTCTTTCAGTAGTTAATGCATGTTTGGATAAATCCATCACAAAAACAAGTCATGACATGCACGGTTTAAATGTTTATATTTCAACAAACAATCTTGTAGAAACAACTACACCATTAAAATGGTATTATTATAATTTAGTATATGAAAAGTTTATTATAAAAACTGCCTTGTGTGCAATTTAATTGTTTATGGGTCACTTTAATATTGTACTGTACCAGCTGAATTTCTATTGCTGGTGGAGGAAAAGGAAACACAAGAACTGCATTAGTTGTAGTTTCCGTCCACCACTGAGTTACACAACTATGATGACTTCTGCTTTAGATTCTGTGAAAGAGATGCTCAGGGAATGGAAAGAGAGTCATGTGAATGGTTTTCTCAGTAAGTTGTGAGCTGTGATGAAGCTCTGTCACCATCACATTCAGAGCTTTGTCACGTGTTCTCTCGGCTGTCAGGGTCACTACCGCTTCTGTGATGCTCTGTTCTATCTGGGGGAACATCAGAGAGCTCTGACGGCCAACCGTCTGGCTCAGGACGCCTGCGGCGCGGACACCGAGGGACAGAAAGACCTGCTGCAGCAGCACGAGCGCTTCCAGACGGAGCTGCAGGAGAGCAAAGGTAACGTCTGATCCTTCAGCACGGCTTCAGCCGCGAGCCACCGCAGCGGAGCGCTTCATTTGTGTTGTGTTTCCAGCAGAGATGAAGACCAAGAAAACCGAAACGAAGAAAACTACGTCTAAAACCAGGTTTGTGCTTGTAAATGCTCTATTGCTGCTCTCGATTTGCTTCGTGAGTGAATGATTAAGGTTTGTTTTGTAATGCAGATCACACGCGGCCAGCGATTCTTCAGCTCCTCATCAGAAAGCCAGTCGTCAGCCTGAAGCGGCGTCTCAGTCTTCAGTCCAGGAGACTCCGGTGAGATCAAATGCTCAGCATGGCCAAGCGCTTGTGCTATACTGTGAACAACGTTATTGTAGATTTTTTTTTATTTTTTTTTGACCTGTTATGGTTTACATAAAGTTTTAGATTAGCTTTTATTTTTATATTTAAAACTAATCAGTTTTTTTGTTTTTCATTAGCTCTTTTATTTAAATGGTTAAAATTTTTACTGTTTTTTTTTTTTTTTTTTTTTTTTTTTTTTTTTTTTACTATTTAGGTTTCATTTAGTTTTAGTTCATTTTTAAAAAATATTACCCTTCTGTATACATTTTTTTTTTTTTTTTTCCCTCATGAATGTAAAGTCTGATTGCTGTAATGTTCTTCTCTCAAACAGCAGGAATCTGAAAACTGGAAGCACCAGGATGACTCTGCAGGTGAGGGAGGAGATGCTTTTGAGTTTTAAAACCTTATTGACCGCAGTGTTGGACATGCATTGTGCATCTAGCACTGAGAAAGATCAAAGGGTTCTTCAGAGCAACCTGTTACTGTTGCAACCTTACATTTGTGTTGTTGCTTTCTTTTATATTCATTTATAAACAAATGTTGTGTAGTCTTATGATTATAATTATCTTATAAATCCTGCAGATTTGCTTAATACAACATTAGGAAGATCAGGCCTTTTCTTTCAGAACGTGCTTCACAGCTCCTTGTTCAAGCTCTTGTTCTGTCCAGGCTGGACTAGTGCAATGCTCTGTTGGTAGGTCTTACAGCCAATTATATCAAACCTCTACAATTAATCCAAAATGCCGCTGCAAGATTAATCTTTAATGAGCCAAAAATAACGCACGTCACACCTCTGTTCATCACTTAGCACTGGCTACCAGGAGCTGCTCGCATAACACTCAAGGCATTAATGTTTGCATACAAAACCAGCACTGGCTCTGCACCCCTTTACCTGAATTCATTACTTCAGACTTGTGTGCCTCTAGAAGCTTGTGTTCTGCAAGCGAACAACACTTTATTGTTCATCTCAAAGAAGCACAAAATCACTTTTTCATTAACTGTTCCCTCCTGGAGGAACGACCTGCCCAATTCAATCCCAGCAGCTGAGTCCTTACCATCTTCAGGAAATGACTAACACCACATCTCTTCCATCTTTATCTAACCTCTAACCAACCCTGTTCCTGGAGATCTACCTTCCTGCAGAGTTCAGCTCCATCGCTGATCAAACACAACTGAACCAACTAATTAGGATCTGAAGCAGCAGGTGTGTTTGATCAGGGATGGAGCTGAACTCTGCAGGAAGGTAGATCTCCAGGAACAGGGTTGGGCACCCCTGCTCTAACTATGACTTTTAATTCTATTTTATCGTCTTTTTTATTTAAAAATAAAAACTTTAGGTTTCTATTCTATCTACTTCTTTTACTTTGTGTGTCTGTATAGCCCCTTTCACACTGCGATTCTGGCAAATACACGGGTAATGTGTCCCAGCAATAGTCCCGGGTCGCTAGATTTTGCCCTTTCACACTGCCAGTGATTACCTGGAATATGTGCATGTGTTCACACACAACCCGTAAAGGTCACGTGAAGACACGTGTTATCAGGGTGTGACGTGTAATGTACGAGTCAAAAACGCTAGGCATGTTAACTTTCACTGAAGCTGGCGAACGATCTCAGCTTCAGCATGGAAAGTGAGGAACTAACTGATCTCTGCTTCATTAGTTTGCACATTTGTTTCGTCGCGAATATTGATCTGCCTTCAAAACATGCTAAAAGAGTCACTGACACACCCTTTACAGCATTAGTTCTGGCTTTTGTTCACACAGTGGATAAAAACATCTTGTAAATGTAATGATTATTTTATTTATTTTTTTATTTGTCTTCATGAGTAAGATAAGATAATTTTTTTTTAAAGATTTTTATTGTCACTGGACGATGTTGTGAGTCAGTAATTCTCTGTTGCTATGCTTGTGGTATAACACGGGTCCGATGAAGTCAGAGCACTGAAACATTCACAGCTTACATTACACCATAAAATCCACTCCGTTTTTATCCTCAGCACTTTTTCTCCTGCTTCTGCTCTTCCCTGGCTTTGCTCAGTCAGCTTCTCATCTGGTTGAAGACTGTTAATGGGTTTTGGATACAAGACCAAGCGGATCTAAGGTTTTGGTGTAGTTCACTGGATCTAACAGCTGGAAGCTTCATTTTGACTTAGCACTGCGCTTCTGAAAGATGCTTGTTCTTTATTACATGTTTTTTTTTATTTACTGGAATCGTGTGGCCCTATTGTATGTAATTGACGTGTTCTTGAGCCTCAGTAGAGCGTTTCCTTCAAATTAAACCAGATTGCCTCGTTAAGACATTTAAGTGAAGAGCTCATAGTGGCGTGTGGAGCTGGAGTCTCTCTGAGCACAGACTGCTCTTTAAACTCTCGTCAGTCGTTCGTTATCTCGCAGTGAATGTTGTATGTTGTTGTAAATTGGTTTAAGCAGGGGGTTGTCTGCTGTCTGTTCCCAGCTTCAAGGCCACGGATCTCCGATGTGTCAGTGTTGTTGAAGCGTCGTGGATAGCTGGATATCTGCGCTGACGGTGATACTTGTGCTGGTGTTTGTAGAGTTAAGCTTGAATATCGTGCTGCTGGTATAATTGGAAGTATGTCAGACACAGGAGGATTATTTAATGTGAGCGTGTTTTGGCGAGTCAAACTTTCCCTCCGCTGGAAATGAGCTTCTGTGAGTGTCTGTGGCACTTCCTGCGCCTCTCCTGTCATGTGTGTGTGTTTGCTCCTCCTCCTCCGTGCCGCTGCGCTCGTTTCTAGAAGCGACAGGTGGTTGGTCAGGTTCTGCGGGTTCCTGATCACTTTTTTCATGCGACGCAATAATCCCATATTTTACGTTGTTTTCAGGGAATTCCGGAGCGCGAGTGTTCACTGAAGGAAGAGCTGACCGAGTCAAAGACATAAAGAGGTAATTAACCAGGTTATTGTTATGAAAATGACGAGGGAAGAAGCTGATTTTTGTGATTAGCTTTTGTATGTTTTTATTGTTTGAGATGTTAAATATTAAACTGATATGATTTATGAAAGTGAACCCTGAACTATTATTGACAGTCAATGATGGTAAATAAGGTTAGATTCACTTTCATTTCACGTCACATTGAAGCTTTCAGATGATTTGGGTTTGTTTCAGACAGTAACAGGATGTTAATTTCTGCTGTTTCCTCACCGTGTTTGTGATGCTTATCCTCTCAAACAGAATTATTAACACATTAACTAATAGTAGAACTTGAAACATTTTCACTACTTTAAAATTGGTGACACTTTACATATAAAATTCCTTTTGTAAACATTAGTGAACTGCATTAGTTAACATGACCTAATAAAGAAATAGTTCTAAAGCATTTATTAGTCTTGGGTTGTTAACTGCAACATTTACATATATATTCATAGTTGTGTTTGCTTTTATTATCATTTAGTGGACCTGAGATGACATGAACTGAACAGGTGTATTTTTATTAACTAACCTTAACAAAGGTTAAAGTCTTTGCTCAGTGTTTTATTATTATTATTAACAACAGTACACAAACTGGACTAAGAACATGAAGACACTTAAGTCTTTGCTCATTGTTAATGTTAGTTAATGCATAAAGTATTAACTGGAATATGAAACTTGCATTGTTTCAGCTAGCATGCAGTAAGCATTAAAGTGACGTGTTAAACTAAAACATAAGCTATTTAGACATTAAAAAATTAATAAAATTGACAAAAACACAACAAAATGACTGAAAGTTTAGCTGAGATGAACATCAGAACTGAAAGTCTATAGTATGAAAGGTATGATAGTATGTCAGTGATAGTGAACAGCACTGGTGTGTGAATCTAGCTTTGGAGGTGTGTTTGTGCGCTCATTTCTGTGACCTTGAGCGGATCAGCTCCTGCTTTTTTAGGAAACGCTGGACTGACTTCATTGAGCCGCTTGTAATTCTGTTTATTCCTGATGAATTTTTTTCTAGTGAAATGAGTCCACGAAAGACTAAGAAAGCCTCATCCGCTGTCCCAGAGAAGCCGGCGGTCCGGAGCAGGCACCCCCCTGTCCCGGACGGACCGAGGCCTCCAGCGGTCAGTGTGCAGTAGTGAGAGAGAGAGAGTGTGTGCGTGTGTGTGTGTGTGTGTGTGTGCACGCTCTGACGCTGCTGTGGTGTCTGCAGGAGGACGAGAGCGAGGCGGGGAGGAGGAAGCGCTTCTGTGCTGCTGTTCAGGAGGCTCACACGGCTCTGAGTGACCAGCGCTGCCGGAACGCACAGCAGTCCTTCTCTGTGGCGCTCCGGATCCTGGAGTCCAGCGGGACCTCGGTACTGTGTGTGTGTGTGTGTGTGCATGTTTGTGGTTTGAGGACACAAATTTGTATAATGACATAATTATTACAACAAGAAGGTGAATTATGAAGACATTTTCAGTGTCCCTGTAATTCAAAAAGCTTATAAATCATTCAGAATTAAGTGTTTCTTTTTTTTTTTTTTTTTTTTGGTGAAAATCTAAAAATGCGTTTCCTGTGAGGTGTAGGGTTGGTGTAGGGCGCTTGAAAATATGGTTTGTACAGTATCAGAACCAATATGCCTATGGAGAGTCCCCATATACCGTAAAAACTAATGTGTGTGTGTCTGCGTGTACATACGGGGGTGTGTTTTCCTTTCCATATCACATGTCACTTCCACACCAAACCGGAGTGTATTGCTGGAGGCTGAGACACAGTCTGCAGTAGTGGTTGAACGATTGGGCATTTTTAATAACCAGCAGGCATGTTCACATGTCTCTGAGGTACAAGTCAAGGCAAGTCTTTGAGGTTGAGTCCAAGACACATTTCAAGTCTTTGTTCTATTTTTGGCAGTAGTTCTTTTAGCTAGTTACTGAGGCTAAATCGGTTTTAAAATACTGATTTCATCATACGATTCTCACTTTTTTTTTTTTTTCTTTTTTTTCTTTTTTTTTTTACGAAATGAGATTTAAGACAAATTGGAAATGAATAGGTGTCACTTTTATTATTTCTCAGACAAAATGCTGCATGTTTCTTTGTGAAATTGACGTCAAATAACAAAACTAAATTTAAATTTAAAACAAACCTCAAATCAAATTAAAAACACATATGAAAGAAATCTCATAAAAAAGTCAAGTCACCTTTATTTATATAGAGCTTTTAACAATACAGATTGTAAAAGCACTTTACAGTATTACATAGGAAAATAGTGTCAATAATGCAGAAGGAGAATAGTAAACACTAATTTTTCAGTTAAAGGCAGATCATCATTGAATTCAGTGATGTCGTCGTCATCATCCAGCTCAGTTCAGTTTAAATAGTATCTGTGCAATCAAGTCAATAATATCGCTTGAAATTCAGTGTCCCCAACTAACCAGGCTCAGTCGGGGGTCAGTTCTCCTCTGACCAGACGAAACCAGCAGTTCAGTACCAGGCTGCAGCAAAGTCACACCCCTCAAAGTCAAACAAAGTCTTTACACCTTTCTCAAATCAAGCTGATCTCAGATTCTTGTCAGTGTGACGTCACAAAAACAGGCCCCTCCCCCTATAGTTTGATTGACAGTAGCATGACTGGTGTCTCACCTTAGCTCCGCCCCCTGAGTGACTGTCATCAGTCCAGCATTGCTTCAGCGCCGGAGCAGATGTAGACAAGAATGACTCCTGAGTGATCGAGGTGTTCTGTTGTTGATGTAATAATGAACACAGCAGTCATCATTTACTCTCGACATCTGAGCCGCTGAAGACGCAGTGGATTGTGTTTGTTTCTGAAGGGAATGCTCCCCCGATCTTCATAAATGCGTCTGTGTTCTCGTGAATCATTCATGATCCAGCTTCACCTCCAGAAGAACTGAGTGTGAGGTTCTTTAATGAATCTTTGAAAATCACCTTCCTAATAATGTGCTGATTAGCAAGTTTCACCATGAATGCGTCTAAAGTTAACAGTCCCTCTGAGAGGGGCTCAGAAGAGAGGGGCGGAGTCAGCAGAGCTCATTAACATTTAAAGGAACATGCTACAAAACGGCTTGCTCTGAACAGAGCTGTTTTTGACAGGGTGAAATGGGTGGTTTTTTACACTACCATGGAGAAATGTTTAACCAAATGTTACAGACTTTTCATTAAGACCCTAAATAATCATATCAAGTGGAAAATGGGCATCTGTTGACCTCTTTAAAGTTAGTAAAGTGTGTATGAAAAAGTGATGATTTGTTGGATCTTGATTGAGTCACTCTTGACACTAAACGGTTGGTTTCTTTGGTGTCGCTGGTTGAATATTGTGTCAGGCTCAGCTGTGTTTTAGATATTTGACTAATATAAATAGTTTGGACCCTCGTTCATTAGTGTGTTTCTGTGTCTGACAGGAGCTGGGTTTGACAGAGCTGGATAAATCTGTGCTGATGTATGGATATGCGACGGCCCTGCTGGAAATCGGACAGCCTGAGGTAATGCACCACAGTTTATCTTGATGCTTACCTGGAATATGATGTAGAGAAACTTCTGCTAGTATCATGTGCAGGAGACGAGTGTGACTGAAGTCTTATTACTTTACTGCTCACAAATGAAAACCTTTCAGATGCCATTCCTCTTGTGGAATTAAAGCATCTGTCAAAAAGAAACTGTAGAATGGAAAAACCGGTCTGTATGTGAAGATGGACCTGATGAGTGAGACCGATGCATGGTTTCAGTTTCAGTTTGTCATGTGACACTCAGAAAAACCTTTAGGATGAGTGACAGTGTCCATGATCATTATGAACTCGCTCCAGCATCAACATTTCCACCAAAGCCAGAGATATTTCACTGTATCACTGCACCAGTCTGATGCACCTTTGCTGTAGAAGATCTTCTCTCATTCAAAAATCTCTCAAATCAAAGTGTTCCAGATGCAATAATCTGACTTTATTAGTCAAGACAACAAAAAAAAATAATGTACTGTATTTTCAGTTGTTATTGTTCATCGATTGTGTTTCTTATGTTTGAAGGAACTGGTTGAAGCAGAGCAGTTGTTCACCAAATTAGAGTCATCAGAGAGGAAGTTTCAGTCGCTGGTGCATTATGGGATGGGCAGAGTTTACCTGAAGGAGAACAGGTGAGTGTGTTGATTTTGAATGCTGCTGCACTGCATGCTGAATGTCGTCATTTCCTGTCTGTGTTTGATCTTTTGTAGATTTACTAAAGCTCTGGAGTGCTTCACTAACGCACAGCTGATGATCCAGAGACACATCACACCTGGAAAACTCACCTGGCCAACCACTAAAACTACAGTAGAGGAAACACAGCCGGCCTGTTTGAAGGTGTGTGTGTGTGTGTGATTGAAAGAGCGAGAGCGTGACAGCTGTTTGCGTAGCTTCTCAGTAAACGTCCTCTCAGTGAAAGCATGTTAAAATAACACATTTAATAACATGTTTTTACTCCAAACTCGCTTCATAACGTGAGTCGAGTGTTTGAAATAAATCTATCTGTTACACAGAATAAGGCATGCAACATATTTCATAGTATTAGGGATGCACCGAATATTCGGCCACCGAAAATGGCCCAAAAGTGCATTTTCGGTTTTCAGCCGAAAGACTTTTATCACCAAAACAATACGGCCGAAATGTTGTGATGACGCAAACAGAAACCGCGACCTGCACGTGCATAGTGCAGACCACGAGCTCCCCGCGACATTCACTTCTAACCAGTGGGTCTTAATAGAGAACATTCTCTCTCTCTTCTTGCCCCCTTCGAGCAGCTAACTAAAAAGATCAGCTCCTCTGATGCATCTGTAGCGGACGTTATTCCTTTAATTGCAGCACTAAAGCGTCTCCTAAGCAAAGAGGTTGAGACGGACTATGGAGTGAAAACAAAGAAAAGTACACTCTTAGAGTCTGTCAGCACACGTTTCACAATGAGATCTATTTGGATCCTCTGCACTTCATCGCCACTGTACTTTATCCGCCTTATAAAGACCATTACTCGGATGCGGAAATAAAGCAGCGCACACAAGAAATGATCCAGGCCACGATGGATGCGGAGAAGCCGCGTGGAGACGGAGCAGCACCCAGCCCAGGAGATCAGAGCACAGAAAAAAAAAAGACTGAGATAAGGGGCATGCACCGTCGTTGTCTGATATGTTCAGTGAAATCCTGCAAGAGAGTGCCTCAAATAATAATTATACGTAGGCTATTCTGTTCTTAGGCTACTATATATGTGACTATAAGATTGTAGCCATATTTCTGGTAGATATTTTTTTTTTTAATTTGATAAAAATGTTTGTTTATGCCCTGGCCCAATTTAAATACACTCTCTCAAATCTTTCTCAAATCAACCGCTTAACATTGGGGTCAAGTTAAACCATTTTGGTTTGAATTTTATTTTATACTGCGCATTGTTGCAATGTGCTAAATAAATATTTGCATAATTTGTAATTGATTTATTCTTTGAAACTTTAATATTAATTTATGCAATTGCAATGCCTTGATTTTAGTAAAGTTAGTACACAGTCATAACAATAAATGCAATGGTACTCATAATTGGCAATTTCTTTTGGTTTTGGTTTTCGGCCTTGGTTTCCTCTTTCGGTTGCGGCCAAGAATTTTCATTTATGTGCATCCATACATAGTATTCTAACCATTGATCAAGGCATTGCATTATTATATACTTTGTTATAATGAAAATCATCATAATAAGAACTGCAATCACAGCTTCTTCCTAATCACGATTTCAATTTATCGTGCAGCCCTAGAGCCTGCCCCCGATCCGTGCAGTGTTCTCACCTTTCCCCCCTTACCTGTTGCTATCTCTAGAATCACAATGATTGTCTGCAGATGCTGAACCCAGAGTAACCCTGAATAGTCAATGTGACCTTGCTTGACATGCTGATGTTTTTCCATTCGAAACAAGAAGATGGAGCTTGTTCCTTTTTTTAAATATTCAATGGTGTTTAGCTCAGTAAAGCCACAGCCGCAGGTGTACAAAAAATGGGTGATTAAATGATTGAATGTAAATATGTTAAAGCAAACAGACGTGGACTGAAAGCAACAAAACTTCTCTTATAACATTGTGTGTGTTTTTGGTGCTGATTTGAACTGTTTCTGTCCTGAAGGAACATCTGGAGAATTTCATAGAGGTGTGTAAGTTTCCTCCTAAAGCGGACGCGGTCTGCCGGTATCAGCACTGTCTGTCTCATACGGTGGAGATCTACTTCAGCGATCCAGACTTTAAGGTGAGTGTGCGGAGCTGAATCTGCTGTCTGATGGGTCTGACGGTCTGTAACGAGCGGGTGCTGTTTGCAGGGCTTCATCCAGCTGATCTGCTGTCAGAGCTGCAGAGTCGAGTTTCATATGAGCTGCTGGAAGAAGCTCAAAACACTTTCATTCTCCGATAAGAGCGACAAGGTCAGACGGACACACGTGACCACGCTTATGAGAGGAACCTGAGAATGTCAGTCACTCACTGTTCTTATCTGTTTACTGCAGGATTTTCTAAAAGATTCGTGTTTTACACCAGACTGTGGAGGTCAGGTCTGTCATATTGTAATATATGGCTCAACGGGGCTGATAAAGTGTGAGGTGAGATGTGTTCACACTCGCACATAAATACACACATTTACACTCATACACAGGCGCACACATATATACTCACACACACACTCACTCGCACATAAATACACACATTTACACTCGTACAGAGGCGCACACATATACTCGCACACACACACACTCGCACATAAATACACACATTTACACTCGTACAGAGGCGCACACATATACTCGCACACGCTCACACTCGCACATAAATACACACATTTACACTCATACACAGGCGCACACATATACTCGCACACACACACACTCGCACATAAATACACACATTTACACTCGTACAGAGGCGCACACATATATACTCACACACACTCGCACATAAATACACACATTTACACTCATACACAGGCGCACACATATATACTCACACACACTCACACATAAATATATACTCAAAGAGCACACAGTGTGGTTTCATTTACTTACTAAGATTCTCCTCGTCTTTCAGTTTAAAACGTCTATTCCTAAAATCAAACCTGCTGGACGATTGAGAATCAAGCAGCAATGTACAAGGTGAGGTGTAATGCATCTTACGCATCATATTTCTTACTTTAGCTGCATCTGTTGATGGCACTGATTTCTCTCTGTACCTCAACAGTATTAAGAAGTTGAAATCTAAAAATGAACGAAAGCTTCGGCGGAAACAACACAAGTCTGCGACACTTTCTGCCTGTCAAGAGAGAAAGGAAGTAACGGCTGCGGATGCCCCTAAAGACCCGCCGCCAGACAGAGGTATCCAAATACATATCTTCATAATAATGTGTTGAAGTTAGAAGATTTGAATTCATTTGAATGACTTTTCAATGCAGAGTTTAGTAGAGACACTGACATGTCTCTATCGATATCCAGACGCTACTAAATTGTCCCTCACAATAATTTCGAACAATTAAATGTCCCCATGAATGCCAAAATTAAACCTACACTATTGTTTCAAGGTCTAGAAAACACAGTTTCATAATAGGATGAAAACGGTTGTTGATCAATACAAATAAGAAATGTCTTGATTTTTGGCTCATTTTAAAGGAGTGAATGTTCTGTGACTATTTTCTCGCCCTCAAATTGTTCCAGACCTGTATGACATTTATTTCTTCTTTTGAAAACAAAAGAAGATATTTTGAAAAATGTGTGTAACCAAACTGTTGACAGTAGCTGCTGACTTTAATATCCTGGAAAAGCCCTGGACGAGAACCGCTGTTAATAACGCTGCATCTCTGTTCTTATCGTTCCTGCAGAGTCACCCAGAGACTGTATTTATAAGGACCGTGTTTTACATCAAATTCATGATAACAAAGGACTTTTTAAAGAAGAGTCAGTGAATATTTCTTGCTTTTTGGATCATCTGCGGCCGTGGCTGGATTTATTTGAGAGTAAAGGACATGAGAGCGTGTTAAACAGCCGTAGAGACCCTGGACCTCTGTGGGAGCTGGTGGATCTTCTGCTGGAATCCAGAAACCGGGTCTGGGCTCGAGTCTTTATCGAAACGCTCGGCTCGACGCTTCATATCAAACCCAGACTGCAGCTTTGGGCTCAGCAGCTCGATAACGCTGGTGCGTTTCACTTACACTCCTGTTCACATCTGACTAAACATCGCTGTTTTCAGAACTGAAAATTGTGTGAAATAGACTGTGTATGTAGACATAAGTATTGTCTGTCTCCTCCGTCAGGTCTGAAAGCCGCGGAGTCGTTCATCAGTCGTTACAGCTCTCATCTGGAGGATTTGGACCTGAAGCCTCTGCTCACGTTCATGCCGCTGCAGGAGACGCTCATCGAGAAATTCGGCACTGTCCCGGAGTTATTCGACCGTGGCGGTTTAACTGTAATGGAGTATTTAAGACAGGCTCCAGCTAAAGAAATGCGTCTGTTTATCTGGACTCTAGAGTCGAATCGAGAGCGCTATCGCTCCTGTCACGCCATTCTCGATCAATATTTTGAAGACGGTACGTAAGTCAGAACAAGTGTTTTATATGTGTGTGGAGTTTTTTTTTTTTTTTTGGTAAATGATTTTGTTTTTCTTTAGATGCTGTTTGTTTAGTCATTAAAAAGATGGATGATGACGAGCACATGGTAAGAGACGCGTGCTAAGGGGTGTTTGTTTCTGAAGCGTTTCATCTGAGTTTGAGTAATAACTCTCTCTGTGTGTGTTTCAGAGCTCAGTATTTAAGAGTAAAAACCGGCATCGCAAGAAGAAGCAGAAGGAGTTAAAGGTGAGTGTGTTCAGTGCCGCGGCGCAGGACCGGAGTGCTTGAGGCTCATCTGTGTGTCTGTGTTTCAGTCTGTTATTGTGCTGTCTGGAGTGAGAGGTGGACATTCCAGGGATGAGGATGAGGAAGATGAGCGCTTCTCTGAGGAAGACTCTTTGTGAGTTCAGTCGAGCTGTTGCACGTCTCACATGTGAAGAAGCGAGTCAGTTTCGGTGACGTTGTGCGTGTGATGTTCCAGGATGTTCCTGAATGCCCTGGATCCGTTCAGCGTTCCCGAACACCTGCGAGGACAGCTGGAGGAGTTTGAGGAGCAGTACGCCGGATCGCCACACCGGAGCCATTACGAGAGAATCCTGGACAATAACCCCGACCCCACTAAAGAGAGTTTATACGAGTACGTCTCATCCGTGCTGCCGCTCGTGCTATGATTGTGACCAGTGTTGGGGGAAACGTGGGATGCGTAATCGGAATACTTTTCAAGAAACTAGTAATGCATTACTTTTAATTTCCAAGAAAACATTTCAAAGAGTTAATTCAATTCAAGATTATTTGTATAGCGCTTTTTACGATACAAATCATTGCAAAGCAACTTTACAGAAAATTAATTTTCTACAATATTTAGTAGTAGCTTATCAGTGGTGACTCAGTTTAAGTGCATACGGAAAAATCATTTAAAGACGTAATCAAACAGACGATTAACACTATTAACAGCAATTATGCAATCAAACTTATAGCAAAATGTGGTAGTTCTGTATGTTGTCTCTGGGTTAGCATCATCTGAGGTCCTCTGAGGGGTTGGCATCGTCTCTTCTCAGATGTTCTGGATCCAGACTGGAGCTTGTGTAAATCCTAGTTAAATAGAGACATAATTAGCGTAGCTGCTGTTCCAACCAAGTAAAATTAATTAGTTTAATTCAAGCTAAAGAATAATAATGCACATTTGATCAGATATAACTGCAGTCCAAAATTATGAGATGCATTATTTGAATGCTTGGCCAAAGAGGTGTGTTTTTAATCTAGATTTAAACAGAGGAAGTGTGTCTGAACCCCGAACATTATCAGGAAGGCTATTCCAGAGTTTGGGAGCCAAATGCGAAAAAGCTCTACCTCCTCTAGTGGACTTTGCTATCCTAGGTACTACCAAAAGTCCAGAGTTTTGTGACCTTAGGGAGCGTGATGGGTTGTAGCGTGGTGGAAGACTAGTTAGGTACGCAGGAGCTATACCATTAAGGGCCTTATAAGTAAGTAATAATATTTTGTAACTGATACGGAAATTAATAGGTAGTCAGTGCAGAGACTATAAAATTGGGGTAATATGATCATATTTTCTTGACCTGGTAAGGACTCTAGCTGCTGCATTTTGGACTACCTGTAGCTTGTTTATTGAGGATGCAGGACAACCAGCTAGCAGTGCATTACAATAGTCCAGTCTAGAGGTCATGAATGCATGAACTAGCTTTTCTGCATCAGGAACAGGTAACATGTTTCGTAGCTTGGCAATGTTTCTAAGATGGAAGAATGCTGTTTTTGTAACATGGGAAATATGATTTTCAAAAGACAAGTTGCTGTCTAATATAACACCCAGATTTTTGACTGTAGAGGAAGTAACAGTACATCCGTCTAATTGCAAATTGTAATCTACGAGATTCTGTGTAATGTTTAGTTACTTATTTGAAGAAGTACTTTTTTCCCCTTTACTGACCGCTCTCCTCATGTTGAGAGAAATCAGGAGTGAGTGCAGAGACGTGTGTGCGCTGTGTGAACATGATCTTACTGTAGTACACAAAAACAGATTCAGTATTCCTCAATGAATAAAAACAGAGAATGCAAACTCAGAATATGACGCAAACCTGTAATAACTAAATGTCAAATACAAATACCCTTTATGTATTTAATCCCATTTTATTAACCTGCTGACCTTCAGTGATCCGATTCAATGAACCTGAGCAAAAATGACTTTAGATAAACTACTCTACTGTACAGAATCAACATTTCCTTCAGCCTGCAGGCTCCTTCATCTCACTGTTGGTGTCAAAGAGCTTTTACATTCACCAAAAACAGAACTTTTTATATTTTATAAACAAACAAACAAGCCCAGGCCAGGTGAGGGGAAAATAAAAGTAATGTAATGCATTACTCTCCATAAAAAGTAACTTTCCCCAGCACTGGTAAAGACCTGTTCACACCAAGAAATATAACAATAACTACCACAGCTATATTAAAAACTATAACAGCAATGATAACAAAAACTATGATAACTATATTAGCATCCACACTAACACACGATGAGTGCAGTCACATTTATTAACTGGAAAAAATCACTCTGAAAGAGATTGCAACGGTAGCATTCTTTTGTGTTATCACTATTTAGGCTGTCAAAATGGCTGGAAAACTAAACTTGTATTAATAATTTACTTTTAATAATTTTAAAGGCATAATTTCAGTTGGGGGGATAAAAGCTTTTGGCTTGTCTCCTGAGGCCACAAGAGGGCGCGTGGAGCAAAATATTACTAATGCGCATTTCTTCAAAGCAAGAAAATAATGACTTTATTTGAAAAAAAGTGCATAATGTTTAAAATAATTATAAACCATATATAATCAAGTTTAAACAATTAGGAGGCTTTTTTTTTTTTTTTTTTTTTTTTTTTTTTTTTTTAAACATGAGATGCAGTGGGATGGGGGGGGGGCACCATAAAGTCTCGAGACGTGTTTTTAAAAAGTTGAACTTGTATTTATTTTCAATGGCTTGTCCTGTGTGAGAGGCGAGTGCTAAGCGTTCTGTGTGAACGGCTCTGTTTCAGTTTTGACAAACAGTAATTTCTACGCATTGATTTTCTCTTTTTCCGCAATATTTTGAAAGAGCAACGTAGCAGTGGGTTCAACTGACCCACACCTAAAATTAGAATGCATGTGGATTTCTTATTTTAAATTTGACGTATTTTTGAAATCTTTTTTTTTTTTTTTTTTTTTATAACATTAAAGCAATTATTAAAACTGTAGTTATTTATTGTGCTTGCTGTGAACGGGCCTTGATCCAGTATGAAGGGTTCTCAGTGGAAGTCAAGTCTGAGATCAGTGTAAAATGTGCTGAAAGATTGAAGTGTGATCATGTGTTTGTCAGTTATTTTGCTCAGATCCTGGAGGAGCACGGGCCGCTGTGCGCCTCAGACCCGCTGATGGTGGGAGAGCTGGAGAACTTTCCTCCGGAGGCGCAGCAGAAGATCACAGACGCCGGAGGACTCAAGTCCTTCCTGCTGGAGTCCCTGCGCTTCGTCATGATGGACGAGCTGATCGGCCTGATGAAGCACGCCGTGTCTCTGACAGACACCCTGCCTCCGTCACACCTCAACCCCTCGGCTGAAGAGTTCTGGCCACCCGCAGACGCTCTGAGCAACACTGCGTCACACCTCAGCCTTCCTGATGATGATCAAGAGGAGTCTGCATCCTCGGATCCGTTCCTGCTCCTCCCCGACCCGTATGCCTTCGAGTGTCCCGTCACAGACGAGGAGTATCTGGCAGCAGATCTGCTGGAGCACACACCGGCGTCTGAGCAGAGAGAGGACAAACACACGGCCGTGTGTGTGCGGGTAAGATGGGGACGCATGACGGGAATGTCATCAGGATGAGTGCCGTCTCTGACCTCTTACTCCGTCTTACAGGATTTGACAGAGCATACAGATGTCTCCATTAACACAGAGCCATACGTGTCCTTCGAGAGAAACAACGTGAGTGAATGTGCTGTTACATGTATTATCCAGGAGATCAAGAACTGGCCCATACTGATACGAAGAGTTCATTTGAAGAGTGTATATATGAAGAGTTATCAAAAACCGATAACTCCATTTTTAACAATTTTCAAAATTCATGTTTATTTTCATTGTGCACTCCAATTAATCCCACAACACAATGAAAACGTAACATAAAAAACATGATTTTTAAAAATTTAAAAAATCGGAGTTATCTGTTTTTGCAAATAAACTTCATATCAGGTTTTTTTTTTTTTTTATCTGAGACGTGCTGTGACTCATAATGTAATGTACTTCATAGACATCTGTTCTGTCGGTGATTGTTTGTCTGGATACACGCTGTGTGGTATCAGGGCTTTTCTACGAGTACAGGAGCGCAGTATCGGTCTCGTAACGTCCGTGTTTCTTCCAGGGTGACATGCTTCAGAAAGAGAAGCAGAGGCTGCGGCGGTTGAAGGAGATCCAGCAGATGAAGGAGGATCATGAAGCCGTCCAGCAGAGGAGGGCCGAGGAGATCTCAGCACTTCAGGAGGAAACCCAGAAGATCACCCTGAGGATGCAGGTAGAGAATCGGCCGTGGAGATGTTCTGAAGCGTTTGTGTGGTTCAGACGCGTGACTGCGCTTGTGTTCAGATCGCCAGCACCGAGCTCAGCATGTTCCAGCAGAAACTAGAGGAGGTGGTGAGGAAAGACCAGCAGGAGAAGAAGGAGAACCAGGAGACGCTCAGGACGCTGAAGATGGAGATCAAAGACCTGGCAGACTTACATGAGAGGTCAGACACACACTCAACATCAGTTTGATACGCAGAGGAAGCACACACACACACACTGATGTGAGCTGCTGTTTTACTGCTGAATGAAGCTGTGTGTGTTTCCTGTAGTTACACCAGAGACATCAGTGTGAAGAATAAAGAGTATCAGGCAGAACTGGAGCGATTCCTGGAGGTCAGGTGAGTCTGAGCACCTGTTATCATCTTACACAGTTTAAACCTTTGCATCAATACCACTTAAAATTAAACAACCTGAGAAAAGGTAATGGTGAATGCTTTATTTTTTAATGGTTGTTAAATTATATTTTTATAGATGGTATTTCAGAATATGACTCTTTACTGTATTTTTGATCAAATAATTGCAGCTTTGGTGATCAGAAGTGATTTTAAACACCTGAATTATTCCAAACGTTTAGCTTCCAGTGTGTATGTATTTGAGAATGTCTCTTGTATTATTTATGCGGGTGATCTAACCAAAATCATTTAAATAGTAAATAGGCTCGTCAGTACAACAAATGAACACAAACTGAATAAAACCTTCAAAACTTTCCATAACACGCAACACAATACTAACCTTAACACACAGCTACTGTAGGTAAATCCACTTTTGTCCTCATGCATACAGTACATTCGCATGATATATACCATAATGCAGATCTCAACTGCTTGAATATTGTTGTCAGATTTAAACTATATTGTCACACAGCTCTAAATGAATTGTGAATAATTGCATGTTTACGTCATAAGAAATGAAGCTGCTCTGAAACGATGTGTACTATAAAATGTGCTATATCAATAAAACTGATGTGTGTGTGTGTGTCACACTGATGCATTATCTGTGTCCTGCAGTAACCAGTGTGCGTCTGAGCGTCTGAGTCTGGAGGAGGAGATCAAGCGCTTCAGAGACGCGTGTGTGAAGGCCCAGAGGAGATCCCTGATGGCTCAGGTGAGTCTTTCAGCCATGTGTTGAGGATGTGTTCGTTCCTGGACCCCGCAGTGACACCGGTGTGTGTGTGTGCTTCAGCTGTGTGTCCTGCAGAGCAGACGTGAACAGGCGCTGCGGCGGCTCCGGATGAGTGTCTCTGAAGGGAAGATGGTGATCAAACACCTGACGGAGGCCTCGCTCAGGTACGGCTCACACAGGTGTTCAGAGTGATTTACACATGATGAGAGTAGGGCTCTGCGATAATATCCTAATTGTTGTTTATTAGTTGTTATCGAGGATATCACAAAAACAAAACACTCCTACAGAGCCCACGCACGATTCTGGGGTTTGAGACGATTCCTAGAGTTACTCAAATACAACAAAAAAAACAATGTTTAGTCCGTTTACTGTAACTACACACGAAACACTGTTTCCCCACGGACCATTAATACTGACGCACAACCAGATGAACGCTATCCGTACTAAATTCTATGTGATATTAGTCTTTCAATACTATTTAGGGCAGATAGGGTGGATAGTATGCACATTGGGTGCAGGGATATTTAAAACTAAATCAATACGGGTGGGTAGTTATGATGTCCTTAAGTTAGCTATGTTTTGTGTAAGACTGAGCATGTTGATTGTCTCATTCTCTCTGTGACACACACACACACACACAGACATACAGTTATGCATGAAAATACCACAGAAAGAAAGTTAGTCAATATCACACGAAGAGTGCCAGTTTTCACCTCTAAAAAATCAGCATGATTACAAATGATACTGATTTTATGCAGCCATTGAATAAACAAGTTAATATTAAGAGACTTGTGCTCTATTTCAACAACAAAAATAGTTCCAAACACAGCCAAAGCACTGTTTTGTGTCTCTGAGCAACATGACAGTGTTTTGTTCCTGAATTAATCAAATGTTTACATGATTCGGTTCAATTGCAATGACTCACTTATTAAGTGACTTGCTGCCACCTGCTGGCGGTTTTAATTTCACATTTAAAGTATCTTTCCATTTTTAAAATAACTCTAAAGATCAGTATTCAGTGTTTCATGTTTAAAATAACAAAATATTCATTCATTTGTAACTGTAGGTTAAAGCATTCATGTCCTGCATCTAAAAGCCTCTTCAGATGCAGCTTCTGTGTTTCCTCTGCATTGCAAAGATGAATTTTGTTGATACTGATTTCATTTGTTTGGTAACAGCCCAAATGTCTTATTCTAATTCACTGATTAAATGTAAGAATTTGACTCAAAAGATGATGCACACTTTTAGAAAGAATGACTTTATGAATGTAAAAATACCCATAAAAGGTAAAAATCAATTTAAACTGGGACCAGATTAATTTCCGTCACTGCTGTGAACTGACCATCACACAGAATATGAAGAATATATAAACAAGTTTCACACACACACCAGATTTCTGCCTCTTACAGAAGCCACAAAGCCTTCCAAGAAGACAGTAAAGGCTTATGTCATGCTTGAGCTTTAGTTAGGCTGAAACTTGAAAGTTAAGTTGCGCGACATAAATGCAATGTTTAGGTATTATTGTTTTTATTACTATTATTTTGATTTATGCCATAATTTTTTTTTTATTATTTTTTTTTTTTTGATTTTTTGGTAGGTATTGTCTCTGTTAAAATAAACCTACCATAAAAATTACCCTTCATTTTTTTTTTGTAAGTGGGCAAACTGGAGCAATAAAGTAAGATCATAGTTAATAACGGTACATAGGATATTTGTAATGTATTTTATATTATTTAGGCACTTAGCCTATAGGCTAGAGATTGACAGAATGTTCTAATTTAACATGGTATGAGAAGTCAATCTAACTTAACATTTTCTTATATTGATATTGTTTATTTCTTACTCAACAGTTCTTGAGGCTCTTAATGATTTAATCTATGCTGTCCTTTGGAATCATCTGAAGACCATGTAGTTCTTAACTGTAGTATTTGTTATAAGACAAGCTTATTGATCATTACTTTTTTTTAATTAATCAATATAGCATTTCTTATGAAGAAACAACCGCCTGCACATTTAGATCCAATGGTTACAACATGACACAGCTGTAGGCTAATATAAATCTATAGGGAAAAATCTATTCCCTCAACAGATTATTTAATATAAATTCTACAAGTTAGACTGAATTTTACACAATAAATAAGCCTACAATAAAACGTGATGCATTCTAGTAAAGGTGTTCATGATTTAAAAAGGTTTTAATATGATAGTGCTGGTTCAAGACTGTTTTCTCCTCTTTTCATCACTCTTTTTAGTTTATTTGCCATTTTTAGAGACTGTTGTCATATTGTGCTGAGAACTGCTCCGTTCAGTTCATATGTGAAGTTAGCACTTATAAAAGATTTAAATAATTAATAGCCAGATTTGAGGTTTCCATTAACCATGGTATAAATATTGGGGAGGTCATATTTGCTAGTTTTAGTTATTGGGGGGGGTTATAGCCCCCCATCCCCCCCACAAACTACGCCCCTGACTTTAGGAGTCAGCTGTCCACAGTATAGTCTTTAAGATATCAGCACAATAACACACTCTGCAAAATATCGTCTGATTATCGTTATCAATAGAATCCAAGAAATGGTCATTTTTTGCCAATATCGTACACCTATAGATGATTGTGTCTGATGTTAATTGTGCTGCAGTTTCCCCTCCGGTGCGCTGCTGTCAGCGATAGACGACTGGAAGAAACGTGTGTGCGACGCTGAAGACATCATCAACAGGATGCAGGTGAGCTTCCTTCTGTTCCCAGTATTGAGACAGAGCCCAGTCCATTCTGATAACGAGCTCTGGATTTCTCTGTCTTCCTTCAGATGGAGTTTGAGGCTCAGATGGATCAGGTGAAGAGTGGCGCCAGACTGTGTTCACTGCCTGACATCTGCGTTCCCAGCATCCCCGCAGCACCCGCTCTACCGGTGAGAGCTGCCGCTCACTCTGTGTGTGTCACGTGAAGGTCAAGTGTCATCCATCTTCTGATCAGTGTTTGTGTCCTGCAGGCCATGCTTCCTCCTCCGGTTCCACAGCCGTCTCAGTTCTACGGGCCATACGGGTCACTTCCTCCCGGCCGCACAGCCACGCCCACAGGACGTAGCACACCGACAGACAGACTTCCTGAAGAGCCTGTGAGCCGCCGGCCCCCAGCGCCGCCACCGCTCACCGTGTACGAGCGGATCCTGGAGCGACTCCACATGATGTTCCCTCATTACAACAGGTGCTGCTCCAACACACAACACAGAGACCGAGACCAGCAGCCAGCGTCAGGCACATCTCTGAGAACACACGCTGCCCAGCGCTGCTGCACATTACAGCAAAAATCTGAAATATTGTCTTTCTATGTGAATCTCTGTTAAACTGTAATTTATTTCTGTGATGTGCAGCTGTATTTTCAGCATCATTACTCCAGTCTTCAGTGTCACATGATCTTCAGAAATCATTCTAATATGATGATTTACTGCTCAAGAAACATTTCTGATTATTATCAATGTGTGTGCTGCACAATATTTTTGTGGAAACTGTGATGCATTTTATTTTTCAGGATTCACAGATGAACAAAGTTTAAAAGAACAGAATTTATTTGGAATAGAAATCTTTTCTAACATTATAAATGTCTTTACGGTCACTTGTGATCAATTTACTGCATCCTTGATAAATTAAAAAAAAAGTATCTTACCCCAAACTTTTTGAAACTTAATGAAGTGGCACAACTGTGTTCAACATTGATAATAATCAGAAATGTTTCTTGAGCAGCAAATCATCATATTAGAATGATTTCTGAAGATCATGTGACACTGAAGACTGGAGTAATGATGCTGAAAATTCAGCTGCGCATCACAAATAAATTACAGTGTAAAGGTGGTCTAATGCGATGTCCTGCGTGTGTTGAGTTATTTACACTGGTAAAGAGTCGGATTCTCATGCCTAAGAGATTGTAGTAATAGTAAACTAGTAATCAATCAAGAAACTTGAATGAATGATTATTCCTCCAGTGGTCTGATCGCTGGTGAGTTTGTGATCCGTGTGTTTGTGTGTAGGCCGGTGCTGAACAAGTTCATCCAGGAGGTCCGTGTGTCCAGCGGAGGCGCTCTCAGCACGCTGACCTATGATGATGTCATCAACCGAGTGGCTCAGCTCATCCTGGACCATCAGGAGAACACGCGTGTGAGTAACCTGCTCGTGTGTGTGTGTGTGTGTGTGTGAGAGAGAGAGGAGTGACGGTGTGCTTCCCTGTTGCAGGAGCAGATGAACCTCACTGGTGGAGACGCTCCGGGTCACATGACTCCTCTGTCTGACCCAGCTGTCAGAGCCACTGGGTCACCACTCACACACGCGTGGAAGAACGTCTCGGAGAAACATCGCAACAGGGCGCTGGCGGTAACAATCTCACACACACACACACGCTTATAGTCACTGGGCTCGTCTAGAGACTGTTTCACACTGGAGGAGATGTGGATCACTCCGATTGATCACCTTCTGCTCATTCACACCTGCTCACTAGGTGGCGCCGACCAGCAATGCATTTTTCCCTGAGCTGTGTATCTCATATATGAATTTAACATTGTCCACTGCTTAATATACTGCTTTAAATTAAGATACAGTTTGGTTCTACACCAGAAACACAAACCATCTATAATGCTTACAAGAATACATCCTAAAATATAATTAGAGGTACAATTAGCCAACACAGGATGAAAAAAAAATCACCTTTTTCACATTTCCGTGTTTCTCAGCTGCAGAAGTCTTCATAGTTGAGAGCAGTGAATGGGAGAGTACCGCAAATATATTTTTTGCTCAAATCGCAGAAGAAAAACTCCACCTTTAGTGTTTTCACAACTTTCAAAGGAAAGGGAAAAGATTGAGAGCCTGATAACGGCAGTCAGAAGAGAGAGGGACGTTCCTCCCAGAGACGCTGCATTAGAAACACCCTCGCGTTAGCGTTAACTAGTTCCTTTGTGATTCGATGCAAACGTGATATAATACAAAGTATAGTGTTATAAATGTACATATTAAAAGATATAAATATAAAAAACCTTTGAGGACTCTACGATGCTGATGACTGCTGAAACACGTCGTCACAGATTAGTGAGAAGGGTCCATCCTGGTGTTTTGGCTGTGAACAGACCGTAGGGCAGGCCTCCAGACTCACTCTACCCTCTAGTCACTCTTTTGAGACTAACTTTCTCTGTTGGTCGCACGAGCACATGATTTGGTCGCTATTTTATTATAATGTTTTTTTTTTCTGCTACAACATGGGATTAATCGGTGCATGCTGATGAACTTTTATCATAGTTTATAGTTATATAGAAATGAAAGTGGTTCTTTTTCATCAGTAGTGTTATTTGTGATTTGAACTGAGAACAGGAGTTCCTCTTTTGCTCTAAGACGGACTTATAACGAATTTGTGATCTTGTCACGTTTTACAAGAAAAGATAATTGTCTGTTGTGCTTGCATACATCTATACAATTTTTAAGACCAAAACAAAAGATGGATTCATTGTTATTCTTAATTAAAAAGCACAACGACAATAAAATGGTAAGATACAATGAAAAACTAGCCTACAAAACATTTAACAAAAAGCTTTAGCTTGAGAACCATCCATCGCTTCCTTAATTTTCACATCACTTTTGATAATTTTGAAAAGGCCTTAACTGTAACCTCACTGAGCTTGTGAACGTGTGTGTGCTTCAGCTGAACATGGAGGATCCGTGCATCATCTGTCACGAGGACATGAGTCCAGAGGAAGTGTGTGTCCTGGAGTGCCGCCACAGCTTCCACCGAGAGGTCAGGCTCTGCTCTCGTCTCCTGAGTGTCAGGCAGCTGTGGGATGTAGACTGATGCTGTGTGTGTGTGTGTTTCAGTGTATAAAGTCGTGGCTGAAGGAGCAGAGCACGTGTCCCACCTGTCGAGAACACGCGCTCTTACCGGAGGACTTTCCCATGCTGCCCGGCAGACACCGCAGGAGCCACGCACCCGCCGCCGCCTTTAACTGACCCACTGTGTGTTCATCTGCACACGCATCGGACACCAGTCTTATCATCATAACACACATTCACAGTAATGACGTTTGTTTTGGGTGGCGGAATCTCTACAGACCAATCGGTGATGTTTACTTTCAGGACACCTGTGTTTTCATCCCTGTAATAAAGTTCATTACGTGAACTGATTTTACTCGTCCACTTTTACCTTTGCTTGTGATTTTACCTTGAAATTTTACTTCATTAAAACATTTAACCAAAGAAGCGTTCTCCTGCTGTTGATGTGTTTTAGACGCTAGCTCATGCTGTGTTTCTGCAGATCAGATTCAGACTGGGGAAAAGCTGATAATTCATTAAATCATGTCAAACTAATAGCATTTTTAATGCAATAATTGATTCTAATTTTTTATACTTATTTCTATTATAATAAATTTTAGCTGTTATAAACTCACTGTAAACCACAGCCTCACGGAGCTTACTGCTTTTATAAAACTGTTACTCCATATACACAGGTAAGGTTTCACAGAATAGAACAGAGCAAATAAAGTGTAACTATGTTAATAAAAACAGTATTCTTCCACCAAACAACAAAGTGGTTGCCAAGCAACACAGAAGTAAACAAAGGTGTATGTTTGTAGAGTAATTCATAACAGCTTCGAACAGTTCAACCAATCAGAATCAAGGACCGGAACTATCTGTTTCATAATCAGCTTTTGGTTCCAATAAACGGAGGTAACTTTCAGTGTATGCAAGAAGCCAGGGCAACAACTTCTCTGATCATTACTCCTGCTCCGGAGTAAGTTCTGTTTCAGGGTGAAACTTCACAGACACATTCTGGGGAGACCCAAGACCAACATCACATCTTAAAAAAAAAAAAAAGGGGCATAATAGGTGCCCTTTAAGTTAGTGTAAAACAAGACATTTCCTGTTGCCAGCAGGTGGTGCTATGATTGTAACGGAAAAGGACTCTTTATCAAACGTGTGATGGGGCAGATCGGACATGGCCTGAGATACAGCAACTTCCTGTTTCATAGAGAAACATCAAACTTTGTCAGGCCGCCAGGGACACGCCCCCTTGATCAAAACTCAAGATCTGCGCAATTTAACATCACCCAATTTCAAGATGATCCAATTAAAACTCTAGGAGGAGTCTGTCGAAGTACGAGGCCTGGAAATGGCAAAAACTGCACAAAAATCATACAGGAAATTCAAAATAAGGTTCTTCCTGCTGGGTTTTGGATTTGGTACCAAGAGACTTATTTTTATAGTTAATGTTCTCCGAGGGTCTTCAAGTCCATATTTTAGCTCAAAGCGGTTCAGCTGACAAACACAGTTTTATGACACATGCAAGTAAAACAAACGAGACAAATCAAAGCTTAAATGAGACCGAATCAATATCTCACAGGTGAACAGATGACTTTAATAAACACTTATATTACAGAAACGTAAGTATTCACTCATGGTCAGAAGAGTCTAAGAATGTAAATTAATGTGAAAATGGCATCTTCTCATTCATAGCAAGAGAAATCCTTCAAAGCTTCAGATTCTCAAACTCTGACCAGCTTCAGCGGGAAGTTTTCCGTTATCAGGTGATCGTCTTGAAGAATGATCACTATATTCACCTCGAATTCTAGAGAGGAGGGAAGAACGGCTATGAGCTGGGGTCAGCTGTTCAAAAGCAATCTGATCGGATCTAATCTTGAAAATGGGTTGCTCAAAAGAAAGAAAAAGATTTCTGAATTCAGATTAGATCTGGATTAAATCCTCAGTTTGTGCTGTTCAAATTGTTTCAGCAAGATTGGGATATTTTTGATCGCAAAAATAAAACAGGATTATTCAAACCGGACCCTTACCGACTTTAAAGTTGGTGGTTTCTAGAGTTGGGCAGGTGAAGAGGCGAGGAAATACCATGTAGATGGGGATGGAGAGGCCGCGGCACACGTCTCCTTCAGCAATCTGGATGTTCTGGATCTCGGTGGCGTCTCGGGCGTATCCCTCCGCGCAGCCTGAACACAGACAGCAGTCACGTCCGAGACAAAGCAGACCCTGAGCCTAACACCAGAGCCAGTGAGATCTGCAGACTGTGGCACCGGGAGTGTGTGTGTGAGTGAGTGAGAGAGTGTGTGTGTGAGTGAGTGAGTGTGTGCGTCTCACCACAGGTCTCCACCCGCACCAGCTGCAGCTCGATGCTCTTGATGGCGACCTCTGAACTCTCCAGCACCAGTTCTCCAGTCAGGGGTTGTGTGACGGCGCAGCTG
>JANHFF010001502.1:0-2500 GCA_024542945.1 allo-octoploid hybrid of Carassius auratus x Cyprinus carpio | reverse complement strand
CGTTCACAGGCCCGCGCTGCTAACGTCTGTGCAGCTAGCGGCTCGGTAACGACTGCTCGACGCGAGCGATTCGCCGATGATCCGTTGGTTTCGCGCCCAGCATCACAAGCTGTCAGTCTCCGCGCGGGTCCGGTGCCGTTAGCTGGCTAGGCTAGCGGTGTTCTGACAGCTTTGATTCTCGTGATGCGCGCGAAACTGATTTACGGTCGAAGACACGGCGGTGAAGAAGTTGCGGGAGTCGCTGGTCTGCTGCTGCTGAGGCTCTTCATCGCGTGTGTGTTCGGTTTACTGTGATGATCTCGCGCGTGTCTGTGTTCTGTAAACACCGCTGTGTTGAGAAGCTGCTCTAAACTGGACTGATTTCACCGCAGATCTTCACCAATGATTGTGAAGTTAAAGATCAACTCAAGCACCTCAGAAGACGACAAGACCCTGCTGAGACATCAGGGCTGTTCTCACCTGGAGACCACTCGCGAGGCGCTTCAGGTAACCTTACACACACACACACACACACTCACTCTCTCTCTCACTCACACACACACACACACACACACACACACAGGTACAGTATGTGTTGGCTTACTCGTCTGTGCTGGTCTTGCAGTGGGCTGTGGTTTGCAGATGGACTCCCCTGTCACAATGATATGAGATTTGTCAGAAGACGATGCATACAGGTGAGCAGTGATCCTAACCCTGTGTGTGTGAGAGAGTGTGTGTCAAGGCACCGTTATTTATATAGTGCTTCTTACCATGCAGATTGTGTCAAGCAGCTTTACAGTATTAAACAGGGTAGTGTGTGCTCTGGCCAGACGAGTCCAGCAGTTTAATTCCAGGCTGCAGCGGAGTGTGTGTTTACTCAGAGTTCTGCTCCGTCAGGCCACGGCAGCGTTTACAGAGGAACCGAGCGCTCTATTTAGGGCAGACGGTGTGCTGGTGGCTTATAAATGTTTAAAAATGTAGGCCAGGGTCCCGTGGCAGTGTCCGTCTCCGGGGCCGGGGCCGGGGCCCCTCTCTCACACAAACTGATTCCGGGTCCTTCACCCGAGAGCTTTTCTGTCAGCAAATACTGTTAAACTGTGCTGGGAAATGTGTCAAAGTGCAATTCAATTTCATGCCTCTTACCTGTTTTCCTATTGGACGGAGTCTCAGAGCTTTGCCCTAGCAACAAAAGTGGGTTATTTGCATACCCTTTCCTGATTGGCTGCTGCTTTAGCAGACGGGCCAATGGCGTGGCATCTTCCTGGTGGTAGGCTGTGGTAATGAGGCACTGTTGCTGGGCTTGAGAGCGCTGGTTACCAGTGTGAATGTGCTGCATTGTGTTTGCTGGGGAGAGACGCTGATAAATGACGACTTAATGATCTGCAGATTCCCGCTCGCTGCAGACCGTCACATTTCCAAACATCACATCCATCACAAACACTCACATGTAGTCTTTATTGTGCTGTTATCTGTTCGCTCGGTGCTGCTGGAGTCCTCAGCGGGCGTCTAGACGTCTGTAGTGTGAGATCATTCGCTCACGCTACAGGTCTGTCACTGCAATCATCTGATTAGAAAACTAGAGACCGTGTTTGTGCGCTCGCTGTTTCTGCGTTTACAGTGTGACCGAGTTCAGCGTGTGTGTGTGTGAGATGCTGATGCTGAGTCATAAACACACACACACACACACTCCCTCGATCAGCTCTGATTAGACCTGCATGTGTGTGTGTTTGAACGTTCAGTCCGTCGTTCTGAAGAACTGTCGTCTTGTGACAAAAGCATGATCTGCCATTTCTGTCCGAGCTTTTTCGGGTCTTCTGTAACCCGATCAGTGCTCCTGGCTTGTTTCACCGGAGCGCTCGCTGCCGTAAAACAATGACGAGAAATGTCTGTCGTTCATGTCTGAGTCAGAGCATTAGACGTTCCTAGATTGGAGGAGGTTGTCACCTGTGTGTGTGTGTGTGTGTGTGTGTGTTACAGGAGGAGAGACCTCAGCATGCAAACCCTTCTCTGTTCGGCTGGCCCCCTCGTTTTCTTTCCATTCGGCTGGTGTGCAGATGGATGCGCAGACGCCCCATTCTCACCCGCCGTTCAGTGATGGTCACCCGCCGGGCGCCGCTGACCAATCAGCCGCTGCGCTGCAGGCCCCGCAGGTACACACTCGCGTGCGGTTATAGTGAGTGTCTGTATGAGCTCACACTCGCGCTCATGAACGCTGTCCTGTGTGTGTGTGTGTTACAGGTAACTGCTGATATGGTGATGGTTCAGAGGCGGATGCCTCAGTGTTTCCGGGATCCAGCGACTGCGCCCTTAAGAAAACTCTCCATCGAACTGATCAAAACATACAAACACATCAATGAGGTGCGCAGATAGCAGAACTCATGCTCAACCTGATTTAAAGAAACAGGCTTTTTGGACATGAATAATAATAATAATAATTGCATGAACAAATGCATCACTTGCTTCAGTGGCTCTATGAAATCCTTTTTGTTTTTGCCCCAAATTTGGTTTTATTTCCATCAAA